>VZRE01004053.1:0-75385 GCA_013396775.1 Cephalopterus ornatus
TAAACTTAAACTCTTGCTCCATTTCACTGCTACTTGTAACTTAATAATAATCAAATCTGTAGCAGTTCTACTTCCAGAATGCTCAGTGACAGCAAAAGCAAGTGTACTTTCCAAGGAGCTTACTGGGGACAGCTCTTGGGTCTTCCATTCCCAATTTTGTTGTGGCTTTGTCCCGGGATATTTGCTTGAGCACCTTCTCTTATCCTTTCTCCTGCTCATCAGAGTCCTTCAATTTCCCAAAAAAGAATGGATTGATTATTATATTTTCACAGTTAGAAGGTATATCTTGCTGACAGTAAAGGTCTCTGTCATGTGGGCTAAACCCCTGAGGAGATTGACAGGGACTCTGTCACCTCAACAGAGCCAAAAAACTGAAACATTGGTACACTCATCAAAGGATGGTCAGGGCATGGTTTGCATTCTTTAGGTTGTTGAAGAATTGCCTTTATAATATGGAAGCGAATTTCTTCTGAATAACATGAAATAATAAAATAAGCTGTTGCCTGTTTAGTCTCACTCATGTATACAGAAATGGTTTAGTAGATCTAGGGCTACGTGATTAATGATTTTTTAAATTTCTGGATCCATTATTAAGTTTTTGTATAATATAAGATTAACTCCTTCAACATATTATAGATAATAAGTTAAAGAACAAGGTTGGCTTTTTTTCTGTCCACAGCATCTTGAAAAATATAGCTGCATGAAGCTTAAATCTTCTAAAAGTTCACTTTTTTTAGGGGATCAACACTTTATTACCTTTTATAAATCATATGCTAAATGAAAATAAGGTCTTCTAGACATATAGATAGCAATTATTTATTACATAAAGGGAGTATATTGATTTATTTTTAGAAAATTTTTATATGTACAAGATTGAGTAGATTTATATATACATACACCTTAAATTTCCCATAGAGTGGTTTAGATTTTAGGGAGGTTGATAGTGAGTAACTAATACTCACATATTGAAAATATGTATGGATTTAAAAAAAAAAAATGTAAATTCTTACCTCAACAGTAATATTTCAAGTTTCTTTTGCTAGTGCTCATATGGGTAAAAACAAGTTCAAAAAAAAGCTTAAAAAGTTAATCTTGCAGCACTTTTCTGGAGATTTCAGAAAATTGCTCATGTGATCTCAATTTGGCAGGCTGTGATTGATGTTGCTGAGGTGGTTTCTGTGGAGCTAGCCTGCTTTTTCAGGTGGGTGAGCAACTCACTTCTGCAGTTCTGCTGCTTTTTCACCTCGGTTCATCTAGAGCACAATTGCATGCTGCTGCAAAGAAAGTGCAGAAATAGCACATAGATGAAGCTATGACAGCACATAAAATCAAAAAGAAGGGATTATGTGGTGTAATTATCTGTGTAAAACTCTGAGGTTTTCTGCTGGCAGAACGAGAGTGGTTTTGTAATGGTGAAAAACCCACTGATGGGAGAGCAGGGATTTGAGCCTTGGCTTGGCCTCTGGCAGCCAGAGCGATGGTCGGCCCTGCACGTCACTCTGCTGAGCCGTGTCCCACTGACCCCACACAGTTTTGAAATCAGCAGCTCAATTCTATCTAACTTTAAGGTGGCAATAGCAGAGTTTGATGTGGACTCAAGGAAGTGTTCAGGTTTCAGCACTTGCCGTTTTTCTTTGATTTATTTTTCAGTGACAAATACTTCAGCAGAACAAAAGTCAGCAGTATCGTATTAACAGTAATAAGCTCTGTACGAAATGTAAAGTTAAGATATAAGATAAAGTCATAGTTCTGGTTTAATGAATTAGGTGCATTTTTCTTTGTTTTATAAACAATGTTCTTTTGTTATACCTTAGGTTGACACACATGGTCTGAATGCTCAGATATTTTTATGCTGTCTTTAGGGTCCAGGTTTTTTAGTCCTGTATTGCTCACTGGGTGAGATTTTGATTCCCTTCACATTAAACACAGCTGTGAATCCCACTGGGGTCCATATGAGTATTTCCTTCATTAAAGGTAACACTCACCACAACAGGAGAAAATGGAATCTTGTCCGTCACAAGTGAAGATGTTCTAACTTGATACTGCAAAACCAATGTTTTCTTTTTAGCCCTGTGCTGAGGTGTGCTCTGCAGTCTTTACTGGCTAATTCACAGAGCTCTGTGGTACAAGTTTGGTAATCAGTACTATGTACTTTTGGTCAAAACTGGCCACATGGCCACAGAAAAAGCATAACATAACTGAGAAGTATGTCTCATTGTAAATAATAAACCCTGTGTTTATGTAATTTAGGATCTATGAAGAACAATGCCACATAGTCTCACATCAAAACCAGAACAAAACGCTCAAAAATATTTTTAAGGTTTTTGTAACTTCATCTCTCCTCTTACCAACTCATATTTCTCTCCTTTCCTGCTTTTTTAACCTTTTCTATCTTCTGAAGTTCTTTAGAGTTCATACTTTGCTAACAGTTATACTTCTTTTTATCTGTATCCCTTTCGGTAGGTTTGGTTGGGGGAGTGGTGTCTGCTTTATTTTAGTATGTTATATCTTTTTACATTTTTGTCACCATGTATTTCCCCCTTTATTATTTTAGGAATGTATTTATAAATATAATTTATGGTGACCTTTCCTCTTCAGTTTAAATCTCCACATAATTGTTTAGCATTGTTTTAGTTCTAATACATCTCTTGCAGTAGAGATGATACAGCAGAGACTGAGAAGAAAAGTTGAAGAAAATCAGTGTTATCTAGAAGGAAATGACACTCTAAGATTTGGAGAATCTTGTTGCTTGCATAGCTGTTTGTGAATTTTTGTGCTTGCTCCTACATTTCATGATACTTGTTCAGAACTTGAATTTTGATTCTTCTTAACCCCACAACATTACTATCCTTCTCTAAAAGAAAAAGATCAATTTAAGAAAAAGAAGAATAAGTTGCCTGGGAGAAAATGAGGTTATTATGTATCTCATAAACCACATACCTGTAAATTTTAAAGTTTTTTCCTGTTAATAAAATTTTGAAGAATTTTCCTCTGCCTATATAGAGTACGTTAAAAAGCAATCAGGCAGGTCACTGGCCTAAGTATTTTTCAGATTTGCCTACTTTGTGGTACAATAAACTAGGTTTAGGTTGTGCCTCACAGATCAGTTTGTTCTGAGCAGCAGGCCTCATTTTTCAGGTATAAAAGCATCTAGTTTCAGGCAGTTTTAAAACCTGATGTAAACTGCAAGTAGTTTGCTTTTTATGAGTGTTATCTGTAAGAGCAACTTCAGAGATAGGAACTTTCAAGTTTATGGGTCAAATTAATTCCCTAATTCCAATCAGGAGACAGGTTGTTTGTTGAAGAAAAAGTTGAAACAATAACTTTATGACTCATATTTCTACACTGTGCTTCTGCAAGAAAAACGGAGTCCAAAAAAGGCCATTTCAAAAGACATCACAAGATGATTCTCTATATAAGGGGTTTTTGCAAGTTTCAAAATTTGTCAAACATACACTTTCCAGTGTGGTCTATAATTTTCTTGTAAATTTCTGCTATCACTTTTTATTTTTAGAACTTGTTGATGACCTCATTCTAAACCATGTGTAGACAGTGATTCTATAAAATTCCCCAAAATTTTAGTATTTGTCTAAACAGTTTTAACAATGCCATTAAACAAGTGTATCTAATATTTGACCAGGCTACCCGCTTTAAGATGCTGCATAGTCTGAAAGATTTCTAAAAACTTTGAGAATTGTTTCCTGCCACTTCAAATAATTTCATAGTGTGCCATATTAATTCATTGAGTAAATCCTCATTTTTTTGGGCAAATATATTAGTGATTTCCAACTTCATACATTTTTCTGCTGCATTGTTTTATGGTATATGTAGTGCCAAATACCTACATATTAAGTACCAAATACATACAAATATTGGTAAATTAAAAAATAAGTTTGAGTTCATATTTATTGAAAAAATTAAAATTGCTGAATGCAATAGGGAATTGTTAGGAAAAGGCATCATCTCTTCATTCTTTCTTCTATAAAAGAGAACAAATGCTATAGCTATTACTGAAAGACACATCACTTGAACATGTTACATGTTGCAATTCATCCTATTTATTGTATTTGTAAACACAAATTTACACACCAAACTTTTGACATTTGGGACTGGATTTATCTTCCATGCCTTTATTATCTCTAGCAGAGATGTCTGCAACTAAACTCTTAACCCTGGATTTCCCTTTTGAGTCAGTAGGAATCACTAGGCATTTTTAGCATGTTTGACAAAACAAGGAGATGAACTGCACCCCAGAAATGCCTGTCCAGCTCTGAAGACTGCAGTTTAAAGACAGGTGAAATGAATCTCTACTGTAATTTTTAAAATCCTTAATGTACTCATTAGTATGTGTTGATACTTCAATTATTTGAAATCTACCCAAATATTCAGGCTGAGAACGAGGCTTGAAAGGAGAATTTTTAGGTTTGGATGTTGGACTTTACAAAATCCAAGAGCAACATCATGACATTCTCATAAAGTGGGAGATAGAGAATAAATCTATTTTCAAGTTTTGTTTCCATGGTATTTTGTGGCTGTCCATTTGCTTCTTCACATATTGTATCTGGAGCCACCTCCCAGTTCTCAAAAACTATTGTAATAAGCACCTCTAGCAGGGGGGCTTGCCTTTCTTATGCCCTCAAGACCTTTTATCTTAGGTGAAAACAATCCCTTTTAGTTTCCTTGTGTTGCTGCTTATGTAAAAGTTTGGAGTGCAGAAAATAATGAATGGAAAGATAAATTGGCATATTATCTTGTAATTCTTTATTGCACTAGATTGTATTTTCTGATCCACTATGTCAACCATTTCTGTGAAGATGATTCCAGCACTGATAATCAAGACTTTCTCTTTAGAGTTATGGAACTTTGTGTGTGAGAGGATGCCTTCATCTAAGTGACATTTCATCTGATCCCAAAATAGCCAAATTTTACTGATCCCTGGTGGTATTTTGCACTGACTAGGCTGATGACCTTCTGTGGCCACAGGCTAACCCTGCCTGCCACTTTTTTCAAGGTGCAAGTGACAGGAAAAGAAGCAAAACAAGGCAGCACAAGATGTGTCCTTGTGCTTCTCTGAGCCATAAGCAAGGACCTCCCATATGGAAATCACCCAGCCAGTGCCCACCCATCCACGACTCCCTCTCAAGCACAGTAATTCACATTAACAAAGTTATGCACGTGGGGTTGTTACCAGAGGGCCTTACAATTTCTATCATCATTGAAATGCGTGTACTGTATGAAGTACCACTAAGCAGTTTGAAAATTACCTTCCTTATACCCCCTCTTTCTTTCTCTTCTGGTATGCAATCTTCTCTTTGCGGGGGTGTGAAAAGGAAATCCTGAATCTGTTCTTTAACATGTAATTTTGGCATCTAAAAACAGCACTTGGGATTAGCAGGCTTGTCAGAAAAACAAGAATTTAGATGTTCAGAAAACCTCAACAATACACCCCCAGCTTTTCAACTGTGTCAGACATTAATTGGTTGTACACAGCTGCTGTAAGATAAAGAGAGAGGAAATGCAATGAAAGGAAAAGGTGTTATTTTAAGGGCATGATGAAAATAATGGAATCACCCAAAAGTGCTTCATATAATGTGGTTTACATGCTCTGCAAAGAGATGAAAATGCATCCTGAGGTCACATTTGGGCAAGTGTTGATAATAGACTCACTGACAACAAGATCAGATTTTTTAAAACTTCCTTTCTTTCCATTTTCTCTAAAAACCAAAGAAACTATGACTTGACTCATCCTCTCCTCCTTCCCTGTGTGCACACAGATACTCGTCTGCTTTGTAAATCAGGGATGAAGTGAGATATAGCCAGCTGACACTAATAAATGATTTTATGAAGGCATGGAGACTGCAATCATTATTCCTGACAATAGATAAAAAGTTGTCTTCTCCCCAGTTCCATTTTTTTCAAAATTGTTTCTATCTTTGCATATTTACTACTTATGTCAGATATAACTCTTGGGTCAGGATTTTTTTCTGCTCTCCTGGTCTGTTTGCTGTTCAATCTCTGGCAACTTTTAGCTTGTATGAAGCTACAAATGAAAGATTCAGCTGTTATAATTTAAAATGTTTTCTGATCATGGTGTATAGGTTTATTTCAAGTGTTTTGGTTGTGAGTGACTAATGATGGCCTTTATCAATGCTGGGAGGGTTTTTAGTACCTGCTGATCATGAAAGCTTAATTTTAGAACTTCTTAAGGAAAATAAGTTCCATAATAAAAAACTGAAAAATTGACCTCTAGGTTTTGACAAAGCTTTAAGTATTGCTTTAATTTTACAAACACAATTTGCTCTTTGTTCTCCTCCTCCTAGTTCTCTACTCACCCTTTTGTGTCAGTAGTAGGTGATTTTCCTCATCTTCTGTTGATGTTTCTTTGCGGGTTCCACAGAAGGCCATCCTTGGTTGTCTTCAGCTGCAGTCAGCTTGGGTACCCTCATCCTCTAGCTCAGGTTCAACCACCAACCCTAGGTTATTTCTCTGCTCCAGGGCATCTCTTGGTATCCTCTCCACAACATAGTATTTTCATGCATGTGTAGCCACCATTCCAGATTCAAGAAAGATAAACGACCCTTTTACACCTCCTAAACTCTCTTCTCATTTCCTCCTACCTTATCTGTTAGCCTGATGTCAAATACCCTACACTGTTGTTCCCCTCCTTTCTTCATTTCTGGATGTAAAGCTGGAAATGAAGGCAAATAAAGATGCACAAACATTAATTGGAATTTTGGGGAGGATAATGGGACTAGCAACCAAAAAAACCACTAGCCTCTGAATTATATTTAATTTTCAAAGCAAAACACTCAAGAGCTGACCTGAAATTCAGTGTTGTAACATATATCAAATTAAAAGCTCTACTTTCCTGCACTGCACATGGCTTTGATTGTATTTGCAACATGAGACCTGCTCAGAAATCCAAGGGACAGAGATCATTCTTTCTTCTTCCCTCCTCTCCACCTCAGAGAAATAATGTTACAGACATGGTGAGAAAACAAATTAAGCCTTCTCTTCAAAACTTTCTGACACTTCATATATAAAAGAAAAATATTTTATTATGAGAGTGTCAGGATTTGAAGTATGCATGCTTGCCAAGCACCAAAAGGAGATCCTTGTGACTGTGCTGTGATACAGCCTCCAGCTGACCCATCCATATATATCAGAGGCCACCCTATTCAGTGAATGATTCAGTTAATGATTGTGGGAAGGGTAAAATGTTGGAATAGCCAAGAAGGTGGGGATTCCTATGCAGACATATAGTGGGCAAAGTAACACTAATGTGAACGAATTAAACCTCTACAGGCGATGCTAATTATGCTATCTCTGTGGTTTCTATGGAACCGCCACTGCTTCCGTTGCTTCCGTATAAGAAGTGGGAATTCATAAGGACATCTTATGCCTTTGAGAGGTACCACATCATGCAGGAGGGGAGCAGTGGTGCCTCTCATCTTCCTTGGTGGAATACTAAAGATAGGAGAAGAAAAATATGGGAAAAGATGCCTTACTGAGAAGAGGAGGCTGTCTGTAGTCCTCCAAGGAAAAACTGCTTTGTGAAATATGCTCCTTGTGCTGAGATGGTGACTGGGGAGATGCTGAGGAGGAGGCAGGAGACTCCCAAGCCAAGTACCACACACTTCAGCCTTCTAGGTTGTCCCCAACCGTGTCACTGTGGAGTAGTTCCTTAATCGTAATTTTGTTATGTTAAGCAATACATTACAGTCTTTAAGTGGCTGAAATGAAACATGTTGGTAACAACGTCACATTTTTTTCCTTTTTTTTTTTTGAATGGAGTCCATGGGCTATTCATTAGCTCATATGCTACTATGCCTATTATTCTAGGAAGAAAATCTAAATGTAATATTTATACTGGATCTCCACCTGTGATATAGAAACGTTGTTCATACAACTTAAAGAACTATAGTACATATACAGTAGCAAAATCTAAAATATTTGAATCTTGGCTCCCACAGTTTCAAATTTGTCACTGAAACATTTTGTTAAAATTTGACATCAATCCCCTAGTATTTTACATATAAACATTCTTTTCACTACAGCAATCCTTTTCCTCAGATCTTATTTTACTTATATTTCTGTGAGTTTCAGGTGATGTAACAACTCTACAACAGTGAAAATGCTCATGTACTGTTCAGCAGAAAGAGGCCAGACTTATTTACTTCTACAAGAAAAGAATGGGTGTATGGGTATTTAAAAAACTATTCCCTCCAAAATTGAAAATTCCTTCCACTCCCCTTCCAAATAACACAAATAAATGGATACTTGAAGTGTTTGGTTTATGAAAATGAGAAACATGCAAAATATGGAAGCAACAAAATGAAATCATGTGGTTTGATATATTTGCATTTCATACTTCTGCATGAAAGTGCAAAATGCCCACCACATCTGCCTTAACCACTCCCAGATGATCTGTTGCAAAATTGTCAAATATGAAAGAGAAGTACCCAAGTTTCTCTTAATGTTCATGTTTTGAATAGTTCTTGAACTTTTGGAATTCGTGTGTGTCTAAAGTTCCTAGAGTATTACAGTGGTGCCAAATACTACCTCCCAGTCCTACACATATTTCAGAATGGCATTTATGTAGGAAGTAATTGCAGCTAAATTGCAGGCCTTTCTGCTTCTTGGAAACCTGCCTTTTTACTCCCTTTAATAATAAAGCTTGTCCTTGTATCTGCAGTGTTGTTGAGCTAAACATGTGCTGTAAGAGTACTATGTGTTAAATTGCTGACGTGTAATTATAGAAACTGCAGCAATACAGATGCGCGTAGACAGAATATGGGGGGCGAGGGGCAGACAAATCTTATAAAATCTACAGTTTGCAAAATCTGAGTCCATATTGCATCTTTGGAAACTATCAAATGCTGCGTTCCTTAATTTCTGGAAGGGAAAAAATTGAAACATCCAACTTCTAATTTGGTATTTCAATTTCAAAGTTTGGAATTAAGTTTTACGGGGGAGCTAAGCAAAGGTATGCACTAATGTGTAAAAAATGCAATATAGACTTGAAAAATGTCATGATAAAGGAGGCTTTTAAAGAAGTAGAAGGAGTTAGAAAATAAGTCATGACAAAGGAAGTATAAAAAAAAGAAGGAAGCTTATGGGCTTGGATATTTTAAGATTCTATATGCTCTTATTTCTCTTATCAGTGAAACTGTGCACTTTATTATGCTTTAACATGTTGAGTGTGATGGGTATGTTGTAGCTGTGCTTTGACAGGTTTGTTCATCATTGTTCATTTCACAGTTTGTGAACACCATTTGTTTTTCTCTCTATCCTTAGATGAAGATGCTGACACACAGTGCAGTTACTATTTCAGGATAACAGCAGATGAAGCCATCCCAAACATTATCTGTTGCTAAAAGCTAATGCTAAAGCAGGTTTGTGACCTGCTTATTTTTTGTGGGGGTTTAGTTTATTTGAAAGCTGCCAGTGCTGGCTCAGAGAAAGTTGTGAGTATTGAGGACACTTATAAAAGTGCATTGGGATGGTATTAGGGAATAAAGTTACTGACAGTGCAGGCAAGCCAGCAGGGGAGGGGCAGCTGCCCCAGGTGAAGTTGTGCTGCCCTGAGTCTGCCTTCCCTTAGTTATTGACAGCTGTTATGTGTGGATCTCATTTATTATTTTGTACTGTAGACCTTGCAGGACCTCAGCCATATGGAAAAGACTGTATGACTCTAAGCAAATGCTTGTTCTAATTTTGGAAATGTTTGTTACAGCTTGGAAATAGAGCATCTCATGATTGTTCTGGAAGTTTTTATAATGTAAGCCATTCCAAATACTATCAGATTTGAAAGCAGTGGGTATATTTGTTCCTTTTCTTTTCATCCTTTTCTTTATTTTTATTTGCAATATTTCAATCTACCATACTGTAATATGTGCAACAATAAGAAAGGTGATCTCTATGAATATATAAATCCCAAATGCAGACAAGACTGCAAAAGAAGGGAAATGCAGCTGATAAAATTTAAATAATCAGAAGAACCATGTCTTCGTATTTGAGTGGTTAGAGATAATTTACTGCCTGGCCAAAAAAAAAGAAGAGAATATGATACTGGTTTTGCAGTTATTTGAATTTATTTTAAGTGCAACTATACTACCTCTTCCCTCAGAACAATTGTATTTCCTAAAATTCAGTATCTCTTATAAATACTTGTCAGTGTAGCACTGCAGATAAAGGAATTCACTCTTGAATAAAAGGTATCATGGGGATATTTGGAGTATTTACATTGTGTACATGTTTTCAAATTGAGAATTACTGTGGGAATTTTTTGTGAGCTCTCTGGAGCGTTTTCTAGAGACACATTTACCATATCATGTGTACATACCACGTACAAATACAGCACATGTGCACAGCGTGGCATGGAGCACATGATTCCAGGGGCACAGTGATTTCTAATGAAGTGTTGGACATTAGGTAAACCACGCAGTTGTGAATGTCAAGTTGCTGTCTTTCCATTTCTTGCAAGACAGTGAACTTAGCATGGTTCAAAAGCTTCTCTATAGAAGAGGAGAACCTTTAAGGGGTGTTGCAGTGCATTTGTCCTTGAGATGGATAAGAACCGTAGGGAAGGGAATCTGTTAACAGCAATCCTTGGTAACTTCCTGTTGTTAAGCAAACAGCCACATGAGTGATTTTGAGTGCAGAAGTTTCCTTCCTTGAAGCATTTTTGCCTCTTACTATTAATACTGGTGCTGTGACAATTGAGTTTGCTTCAGATAAGTGTCTCTTTCAGAGCTGGAGTGCCGCAGACATGAGGAGAGTGTTAAGCATCAGATGTATCACATGACTATTGAACTCTGTCTGGGCAAGTTTGGCACAGCCTAAGAGGTGTAATGAACTAAAAAGCACATTAACACAAGTTATTTTTATTTTATATTTGCACTGTAGCGGGGAGCAGATGGGCAAAGTCAAATGTTTCTGTTGATTTTCATGGGATTTGGGTTAGGATTTGCGTTTACTGTTACTAAAGAATCCCACTAGGATGCACAAATGTCTATCTAAGCTTAAATGATGAAACTCAGCATGCCTAATTTACTAATATATCAGCTTCAAGGGTGGTTCTGTATGCACACACCTTTCTGAAGATGCCAAAGTGTGCTGATACACCCTGGTATTTGTTAGCTGCACACTTTTTGGGATCTGCCAGCTGATGAATTTCTGCAAGCCTCCATGTTTGAACTGTGTAGATGTTATTTCAAAGCTGCTTTTGTTTTTATTTATGTTACGGCTAGAAAAACAGCAGAGATAGAACAATGAGCCTGGCATAAATGACACCATACAAATGAGGGAGGAACCAAGATCATTCGTGGAAGATGGAAGGAACATGCAGTAGAGAGAGATATATAAACTAAATTCTCCATAAGGATAGCTTAATATGCCTTCTTTATTTATTTAAATGAATTTGGAATCCCAACTTTATAAAAAAAAAAGTATTGTTTTTCCATGTTCAGAAATTTTTCTTAAGTTTTCATGCAAACTGGAATATAAACTTTAGTTAAAGATAGTTGAGTCCCCATGCTTATGAATAGTGTGCAGCTGATTTTGGGAGCCACACAGTCACCATCATATGACCCTTTGTGAGCACTGGGTTGCAATATGGTTTCTAGAGAATGGTCCATGGGGCAGCTTAGAATGTGTATCCTTCTCTTCTGTTTTTCAGTGTTGCATTTTGAAAATGAGTCACATATTAAAAGTTGATGGACTTTTAAATGGCTTTCTGATGCAAATGTGTGAAAAATCTAAAAGGTATTTATTCAATTATAAAAGCAAATGGGTTAGAGTTAAGTGTAATGTTAGATGTAAGTTAAGTGTAATGTTAGATGTACTCTTACATTAGACACATGCAATTTAGAAGTCTTAGAAGTCTTCCAAACAAAAGTAAAAACATTGGACAGTTATTTGCATCTGCAGCAGAAAACTGAGCATTTAAATGAAACTGTTCTGTAATTATTGTCTTTTAATTTTTAGAGAGGATTTTTTAGTGCTTCAGGAACGGTGAAATTTTTGTTGAATACTTCACTCCAGATTTAAAGTTGTCTTTTTTTTTCAATTATACCAATAACTCAGAAACGTAGGAGTATAGTTTCCTCTAGAAGACAATAGCACATCATGCTGATGAGAGTTATGTCCGATAACACCTGCATTAAAATCACTCAAAAAGAAAAAGAAAACACAAAATGTTTTTAGGAAAAAAATCTTTATTTTAAGAAGTCATTATGTAAAGTTTTTGTTTCTCCAATGATTTGTTCAGGCAGTTCCAGTTTTATTGAAGATAACTAAATTTTTAATGGAAAATATCGTGGATATGAACACGTTCCCCAGAATTTATGATTCAGTTAAATTAGGATTTGGGCAAAATCCTTATTTTTCTCTAAAAAAATCTCATCATTACTTTCAAAAACAGCACTTCACATCAGTGACAGACATATCTTTCTTAACCATGAATGTGGAAGATTTTAGGGATGGAAACATGACTATGTAATTCTGCAGTTAATGCACCACATTAAAAGTTCCTCAGCTAAATTATTCTACCTTAGTCCATTTTCATGTTTTTTTGAGTAGCACAGATTATTGGTTACTGCTTCTTAAAAGGACTAATTGTTTCAAGCTGGGAAAAGTTCCTGAGGAGACTTGGTCATTATTACTCTCTGAAGAATCATGTGAAAAAACTCTCTTTGTATAAGAAGTTTACCCATGTTTATTTTGGCATTTTGCCTTAAAGATGGATAAGAAGTATCCTTGTATATCTCCAGTAATCCTACATTAATAGCTCCGTGGGGAGTTGAATAACTTTCTCCATGTATTTGATTTGTGCTAATTCTTGAAGGCTTATCAGTGTAGTACAGCATCATATAACTTCAAATCTCAGTTTATTTTCTTTTTAGCTTTTAAACTATAAGATACTATCTTTTGCCTCAGTTCAAGCTAGTGTTCCCAGTACAAAACTCTATTACTGATTTTAATTTTAGAAACTTATCAGCTCACTGACTTCCTTCTATCAGTTATTTGGTTGTTCTGTAACCAGGAAAGTTAAAGCAAAGAATCAGTGCAGAAAAGTTAGAGTGTGACCTTAAAATACTTGTGCTCTACCAGTATTTCTGTTTGGAGCTCTGCTTTGATCAGTGAATGAGTCTTCTAGGTGAGATGCAAGTGCTTTCTGCATATGTATGTCTTCTTCTTTCTCTACATTATTTTGGGTTTATTTTATTTCAAGCTTTAAGTGAATATTTGGGATGTTTGAAGTCAACCACTTAAATCCTTGTTCAGGTATATATGAGTGGATTATATTTCTGAGCACCTGAGCATTTACAGCTACCACTTACTAAAGTTAAAGTGATTTTTCAGTCTAAAAAATCAGCTCATTTCTATTTTCCTGGCCAAAAATACAGATAACCACTTAAAATTAGATAGCTGAATTTGCACATATAGATTTTTGGCTGACAGAAATCTCCTTATGGTATATGGAAAGCCCCCAACCTTCTGTAATTTTTATATGCCTTATGCACGTAAATGCCAATGATCATTTATCCCTGTGATAAAAGCTGTGCATATCATTCCTTTCTGAACCAACCTGAGTTCCCAGAATCTGGTCCTGCACATTGAGAATTCAAATCTTCCCTCCTGACTGCAGGAGCAGATCATAACAATACAAGCTTTTCAAGACAGCATTTTGGTCATTTGCTCTGAGAAACTTGTACAGCATCAGATACAAGTCTAGCAGTGATTAACAGCAATAACATGAAGTGTTTAGCACTGGAATTCCCTGTGTTGAAGTACCTTACTTCAACAGCTTTTCATATTGAGATCTTTGGATGGCTCTGTGCTAACATTCTACTTGGAACTGAGGCTATGTTCTTGCACCTTCAGGTGTAAGGTGATTCACCAACTAGTGCTCATCACAGGTGTACTGTGCTCCTCAGACCAACTTCACTGCTCAAGTGAGGCACAATGTGGACATGCTGTCCCAGCTCCAGAGTACCAAGAACTAAAATTGAACCCCAGGACAAAAATGTAAATTCACCTGAACTGGATTCCTTCTGGAGGAAACTAAACAATAATACATGTTACACGAGCACAGGTGACCTTCTGTACCCTTCTAGTAGACTAGAGTTACCCTGGATAAAAACTCCCTAAATGTGTATAATGTATACATGGAAGCCTTAACACGAATGATGTTGGCCTGTGGGAACTATCCACAATTTACTGATACAGGTGTAGACTAAGTACTGTTTTGCAGGTGAGGATTTGAGGAGCATGGGGCTAAAGGTCCAGTTTTCATCTGTTCCCCCAGTAAACAAAACATAATTTGCCTCTAAGTGATTTGGTCAAAGCTCTGTGGGAATTCTCTGTGCAGTCTCCCAAATCTATGCTGGATCCATTTTCTCTCTCTCAATACTGTAATAAATAAATCAGAACTGCCTCCTCCTCCCCACCCACCAACCCCTGAAAGCATGGGTTCAACTTGGAATAACCACCACAAATAATTCCTTTGGGTCTACTCCTCCTTCTGTGTGTACATCCACAGCATAAAATGTCCCACAACTTTAGAAGACCATTAGTTTTAATAATTGAGTTATTTTATTGACCTAAGCAGAGATGGATTATTTTAGTCTTGGCCATTCTCTTGCACTGCAGAAGCAGCTGATGCAGGTACTGAAGAGCTGTTCCCAACATCTTTACTGAACCCCAGATAGCAAGAGGGGACCAATGCATGGAGCCTTCTTCACTAAACTCATGGCTATGGAAAAGTTCACAAGCTTTTGTGGACCTGGTGTTGGAGCCATGCAATGGGAACTGTTACTGCCACATCTTTCCTTCTGGTAGAGAAATACAGTCCACGTCAAATGCAGCAGACTGTGAAATCCTGCAGCAAACCCATGTGGTTTTCTACATTCTAACTTAATAATCAGTCCTCATTTCAAAAATGTGCTTTTCCCTTACAAGAATGTTGAAAAAAATAACCATTTTGCTTTTGAACTCAGCTCAAAAGACTTCAATGCCTAATGTAAGAGATATTAAAAAGAATTTTGAGGACAAGTTTTATCCAAGGCCTTTTCGTCCCAGTCACTCACATTTAATTTTAAACACACTGAATAATTCTGGGTTATTAACTTTTGGTTAATTGCTGATGTTGAGTGAATAATTTTTTAACTTTCTGATGTTCAATTTAGTAGCCAAGCACCATTCCTTTCTTCAGCTTTGACAAAGAAAATCTTGTAATGAAGGAAAAATTGCTCTGTAAAACAACTTTCTTCTATGCTGTGCTTTACACCCCTGCTCTGCAGCTCATCATGGTGTAGACATCACTTCTATAGAGACCATATATGAAAACACTGGTAGCATAATGTTTTTACTATTTTTGTACATCTCACACCACCTAAAATATATACTAGGATTTAAAATACTTGTAAATTACTATTGCATACTCACTAATTGGGATTTAAATTGAAATTATGATGTCACAAAATTAGTTTTGTAGGTTTTTTTCCCTCAAGTTTTTGTTTTTCTGTGAATCCAGGAGTGTGCTGAGTTAATGATGTTTGAGTCTTTTGCCAGTATGTTCACTCTGGAAAATCATGGTTATTGAAATCCAAGTTTTTGTTGGAGGAAATGAGAGGTGGGACTTAACTGAGTACATTTATTATAACCTGAGCAAATTATGTTTACTGAAAGTAATGAATGAGGATGAATAATACCAAGAAAGAAAGTCACTCAGCTTATAGGAATATTACTGAAATAAAAGAGAGATGTCATAAATGAGAATAACTTATTCCAAAACTATGTTTCATATGCTCTCCATATACATTTTGACTGGAGAGAATGATTTGTCAGAGCATGAAGGATTCTTTTTCCTTTGGACTATTCCCAGAAGAAACAGGGATTTAAGCTTATGCTTCGTGGTGGTATTGACCGTAGCAGACCTGGCAGATTCACACAAGTGATGACCCAGTCCAGGCTGAATGGCAGGTGAGCATCAGTTTTAAGACACAGAACAGGAGTGATTTGTCTGTAAGCTAGTTAAAAATGTATCTTTCATAAACCCATGTACATGCTTTCTCTGTTTAGTGCATACAGCCTTACATTCAGCTGCATTCAAGAGGAATGAATTGAAAGTAAAAAATGTTTTCAGTTTTCTCAATCAAAAATTTAAGATTGTGGTGAAATATAGTAGAAGGTAATTAAAAAAAAAAAAAAAACCAAAAAAAACCCAGAAGAGGGCAAAATAAACACCCCAAACACCCTACCCCTCAATTCAGCAGATATTTCCTTATTTTGCTTTCTGGAAAACTACCTGGTCTGTGCACAGTACTTTGTTTGCTACTCAGGAAAACTGTATCCGCTCACTGATTTACCGGGAGCACGTTAGACCCTGCTCAGCCCTGGGAAAACTGCATGTGCAAATCCTCAGGGAGCATCATGGTGGCAGGAACATACTTCCAGACTGAAAGGACTGAAAAAGCAAGCAAATATGAAGTGTATGATATATAATTGATGAAGAAGAAATCTCTAGATGTAACGGTTTCGTTCAATCATAATAAAGTAGTCGAGGGTGTGTAGACATTGGAATTAAAGATATATGCGCTCCATTCAGCAGACCAATATTTATTATTCAGTCTGAGGCAGCAAGCATAAATTTTATATTTTTGCCTAAAAGCAAGAAATTGATTTAAATCTCAGAAATGTTAAAAAAAAAAAAAGGGGCAGACCAGATTTCTGAATTGGGATTTTTTTTTTCTCCTTTGTAACACAAGCAAACTTCTGAAATATTAGAAACAATTGTTCTAATAGATTTCATCAGTCACTTAGAAGATCTTCTTAAAGAAAGGTTGCAAGATGCAGAGCAGAAAAGGGTGTTAGCTGCAGGACACATGCAAAGCATGTAAACCTTCACAACACAAGGAAGGGTAATTGTTTTTCCCTGAGATATTCTGAAATTTCTTGGGAGTAGGTTGTGATGAAAATTGTAATGCATCACATCCCTTTTGAATTCATAGTGTCTAGAAGAGTAATGGACTTGCAAACTTTTCTGTGGCATCAGAGCTGAAAGGTCTGGGAGGGAGTACTTTTGCAGAGAATGTGCTGCCATAAATGGGTGAAGGGCTGAACCGCGGTTTCCATGCATGGGATTTCCAAATGGCTCCAATGCCTGTGTTTAGCCAACTAAATCCTGCCCTGGATTTTTAGCTTGTTCCCATATAGGGGCATGTGGGGTGTGGCTTTTTTTTTTATTATTTCACCTGCACATAACAGCATTTGAAGTGCTCGGTGGTGCTCTGGCAGCCCAGCAGTGCACCTCCGCAGGATCCCTGTGTTTCTCGGGCTCAACTTGCTGGGGAGGGGAAGTGGAAGAGGGAGGCATTGAGAGAGCTGGAAAAGAGAACAGTCAGGCTTTGTATTTCTTACTCTGGTATGGTCTGCTTCAGTTTGGCAGCTTGTTGGAAGTCTGGAGTACTTCTTGTAAACTGTGATCTTTCCAGAGAGGCAGCATTTATTTAGTGACTTTCTGTATAGGTTTCATTATGTGTGCGATGTGTTTTTCAGTGGGATATGGCCAACAAAAACATCCTTTTCATATTGTGCCGTGTTTGTTCATGATAGAGGTCATTCTGCCTAAGATGAAACTATTTCTTCAGTGGGTGCCCTCACTAGATAAAAGTCTTCAGACTTTGCTTTTTCATGAAGAAAGTGCTTGGTACTCTTTCTAGACGTAAAACCAGCAATGTCTGAGGCTGGTCCATGATACAAACTCCTCATGTATTTGGAATAAGTAGCTGGAGGTAGATGTGCTGTATAATAGTGCTCAGTAATGTGCAATGTTTTACCTCATGATATTTCTGGCATGTTGTAGGACTACCTTGGGGCCTACACCTGTGCCCAGGATATGGCAAAAGCAGTGGTTAATTGAAGTGCTATCTGTGCTTCTCTCTCAAACTGAATACGAAACAGACATTGCCTATCAGTATTTCATTTGCTACATTTATTCCTTGTAAATATATGGAGGAAGGTCTGTGTAAACACCAAAGCTGCTCTGTCTGTTTGCCACTGTAACACTAAGCATTTTATTCCATCCCATGTAATATGATATTTCATGTACTAGAGCATGTTTCTTTGTATAAACAATTTTTTTAACCATCCAATTAAAAGGTCTTTGATTCTGCAAAAACACCAAAAAGGGTGTGGTAAAGTCAGTTAATGCAACTTGGGTATTACTGAATTTATTATGGATAATAAATTCACTTGTGGCCACAAGGGCTTTGTTCATTACTGTTGCAGGGCAGCGCTGTGGGCAATAGCCAAGGCTGGAATTTCCAAGTTAGGGATCACGACCTTTGGGACTGGAGTCATGTTGGCGAGAAGAAAATTTTGCTGTCTCCTGTAGAAAGTAGCAGCAGTGAGACCTGAGAAAAGCTTTCTTATAAAGTGTGTAAATTCTTACTAGCTTTGAGATAAACACATTTGTTCTGGTAGGGAGCAAAAGTTTGTTTTTTCAAGCATGACGTTTCCATTGTCTTTTTCCAAGTTTCATTCAGCTAGCAAACACAATGATTAGCTGGGCATGTATCAAGTAGTGTAGCTTTCCAATGACATTTTCTTCCAATAGTGATAAAAGAGGGTATTTTTTGTGTTTAGAAATGGATATTAATATTATTGCAGAAAGATTATATCACAGGCAATACTTATTTATTAAGTTTTTTTTTATTCTGATGTTTCATACTATCTGTGCCATACATCCAATGTAGTTGCTTTTGCTTCTTCATTTTATATTACTGTAGATAAAATACAATCTCTCTTTGCTTTTCTTTGTATTAATCTTATTTACCAAGGTAATAAATTATTTTTTAAGTCAGGGGCACTTTCTGTTTTGAAGGCTCTGAGACATGTACAAATAGAGATGTTAGAGCATTCTTTCAGAGGGAAGCCTGGTCATTAATCTCTTTTTCCTTTCATCTCTGTCACTGTATATTTGTATTAAAATCGATGTACTTTGACTGTATCAGGAGAATAAGAAACTGCATGGAAAATCTACTCTTATTTTGCATGGGTTTAAAAGTTAAAGGAAAATGTTCCCTGTGCTTCAAAATGTTCTTTGTCTAAAGAATGCCTGGTGAGGCTTGAGTTTTTATGGTACTTAGTGTATAGAAAATATTTCATTGCACAAAGTGGCTGCTGCCTGGAAAGGCCACCTGCTTACTTTGGATCCTTGCGTCTTAGGGGAGAGCTCACCTCCCCACAGGGAGGACTGGTCAGTCACCTAGAAAATGGCTGAGATGGACCACCATATTCCGTCTGATTACCAGAGAAACACGCTAATTACCAGCACACATCTTTACATACACAGCCGTTGTGGAGCTGTTTATTCACATGCTGTGTGATTTGCCTTGCGATTCTTCTCTTGAGCTCAGTGACCAGTTAAACTAGGCCTGTTCTTTAGACAGATAAAAAGGTGTATGTCTCTTTAAGTGGGTTTTCCAGGTTTTATTCTATCAGATGAATGCAAAAAGTTGGATATATATTAAAATCCCTTGTATGCTGAAATAACTACCCACAAACTTTCCCTTCTTTGCTTGCTTTTACTCAGTTTTGAGGGATGGAGCATAGGAGATGCTTTGCTAAAATTCTGCTCATTTAGGCTGCTTTTGTCTAACTTTCCAGTAGACAGCAAACCACTGCTCCTTGTGTGTGTGCCCATGCACATCCTTTGAAGAAGTGAGAGGTGAGACAAATTGGGTGGCGGGAGGGGAATCTACATTTTCCCAAGCATGCAAAACCTTCCCTTCTACTAAAAACAAGGTTTCAGCTCCTTTCAGTACCACCGAAACAGTGGTACACTTAGATTTAAGAGCCTGTTTTTTAACTCAGCAATTTGGTGTCTGGCTTGAGTAAGTCAAAGCTGGTAAATGCTACACTGGGTTGAAGCTGGGCAAACTGTTTGCATTCAGTATCGACTGAGAGTGACATAAACCATTCCTAATTTGCTTAGACCAATGAGATGGTGAGGCAGATGATGTTCCAGATAGATTTCAACACTCTTTGTTTTTTAGTGGACTAGATTTTGCTTCATCTGAAAGATACATTTTATTGAGCATGGGGTGGAAATTAAGTGCCCCAGTTCAACACAACAGTCTGCAGCTGCATTCAGTTTATAAGTACTAATGATTAAAATTTACCAAGATGGTCAGCTCAGCATTGCTCTTATCTATAGTTTTATTAGAAAGCCCTAAGAATGACAGCACTGTCATTAAATGTTGTGAGTTTTTAAAAAATCTGGGTATATTTAGACATAATTTGCAAGAATATCCAATGTATTAATAATGCAAATCTTAATTACTTGTTAGAAAATCGATGTTACCCCTCCAAGCTACATTATTGCACAGGCTTTCTCCAGAGTAAGATTATTTGGATAACAGTCTCCTGAGGATCTCAGGTTTTGTGTTGTGTCAATTTTTTTGCAGCTCTGTGGCTTACAAGCTCATTTTTTTGCACAGCAAGGGTGAATAATAATCTTGACTGTCTTATTTGTAATCCTGTTTAGACACCTGCACAAATCTTATTGTTTGGAAGAGTGATTGGGTTTATGCGTATTAATAAGCCTAGAAATACATTTCTTAACTATTATACATTGATGAGCATTTCAATCTATCTCTCCCTTTCTCATTAAAAGTATAAAAAACACGCCTGTATATAAATTAATGAGCATAAGAACCACGAAAACCTTGCTGGTATTTTTAGAACTTCTTTACTCTGAATTTTCTTATGGCGTTCTCAACTCACAAGTATAAAAATCTGTGAGAAATGTCAGAAATAGCTATATTCTGACATTATTAATGGCTCTTTTTAATGTGTTTAACACAGCAGTATCTTGGAGCTTCAGTTACTAGTCTAAAAAACTTCATAGTGAAAGTGCGAGGATAAAACTTCTTGAAAAAAGATCTTATTTTTTGAGTCTCTGGACCTGCCAACCTTGAATCTTTTTGTTTTTAAAAGCTGAGGTATTCTTCAACTTTCAGTATTTCTAGGTGCATATGACACTATAAAGTGATTTAGATGTTTGAAACCAACAGTAATATTATTTCTTTTTAGAACATCATTACAGTAGATGCCCATTAGCAGAATTTCACCCAGTTCTTAGTTAGCAAAATTGGTGCCATGAGTATACAGTTGGGAATATTATGCTGCAGACTGGAAATGGACCTCTTTGTGTTGTGAAAGTATGTCAGCTTATTGAAAAATTTCTGATTAACTTTGGAAAATGCTTTCTGTCAGGAAGTATCCCATAGCATTCCCAAACACCAGAATGAAAGCAAACCTGAATTTGTTGCATTTCCTGGCAGAACACACAGACCAGGATTCTACCAGCTTCATGGACCTACTCTTGAGCAGTTCACTTCATGTTCACTCCAGATTTATGGATTTGCAAAAAAAACCCAAAACAAAACAAAACAAAAAACCCCCGGGTCATTGTTTATCTCATTCATGATTCAAAATGTCATGTCAAAAATAATTGTAAATAAAAACTGTTGCAGTATATTTCTGCAGCCCAATTATTCTGAGATTTATATTTCAGAATATTATTAATGTAGGCTATTCATTATGTCCTGCTTATAGGCAAATGACTCTAAGAATGTTTTTTCCATGGAAACAGATTTTTTGAAGTTTAATTTTCCTGTAATATCTACAAATTTGTGTAATATAACTTTTCACATGAACACCATCATCAGATATGTTTTTTGATCATTACTCAGCCTTTGTTTCACAACTATCTCCAAAGGAATGCACAGATGTCATCTGTCCATTACAAAAATCCAGAAAAATGCAGTAGCTTGCTATGCTTTTAGAAGGGATGTATTCAAGACTATTTATCTTGTTTATCTTCTTTATATATGTGCAGAGGAACAGCAGGAGCTTTATCTAAATCTGTTGTGCCTTGTACGTTCTCACTTTATTTGCCCTCACAGCAACTCTTCCCTGCTGCCAGTGGCTGTAATGTTTTATTGAGCTGGGATGAGGAGACAGAATGGCTTGGGGTCATACTGGAAGAATACTCACTTCAGTCTTTCACCTCCTCAGCTGCAATCCCCATTTCTCCAACTTCTCTTGGGATTAACATGGCAGGAACTTCCTCAGAGTCTCGGGAGCAACACTTCGCTGTGTATGGGGAAATTGGAGCTCAGAAACAAGATGGTTTCCATCACACTGCCCTCTAACAGCAAAAACAAGGGATAGGTGATGAGCTGTAGGTGATAGAATGAGCTTTCAGTAGTGATTTAAATTAGGCTTTTGCAAAAAGATCTCTGCGTTGGCCTTC
The DNA here is from genome assembly GCA_013396775.1 of Cephalopterus ornatus. Lineage (NCBI taxonomy): Eukaryota > Metazoa > Chordata > Aves > Passeriformes > Cotingidae > Cephalopterus > Cephalopterus ornatus. The sequence continues at coordinate 22,328 of VZRE01004053.1, forward strand.
AAAATTCACTGGTGCACAATTAGTACAATGCCGAGCTGGGTCAAAATTCAATGCAAGTAGCAAAAAACAATGAAAATAGTTTACTAATGAAGTAGAAATGAAGTTTACAAAGTAGAAAGAAACAAGACATCTTTGAGAAATTCTATTTTAAAGGAGCCATAAATATCTGTAGTTTATTTTTGATGTGGTAGAAACTTTTCTCCCATTTGTCTGTCTCATCTTTAAAAGCACCAGACACATTATATAATTGCACTGAGGTAATATGAGATAATCGTGATTTTCCTACTAGTGAATTAATGAAATTTTTACTGGCAAAATGTCAAATATCCATTTAACTGCTAAAATATGTAAAGCTTAGAAATTTAAAACTACGAAGAATTCTTATTAGGAGAATATTGAATTAATTTAATCCAGTTTAGTTCCTTTGTAATATTTTAAAACTTAAAAGTGATGAGTTTAGAAGAGTGCAAAGTATTTCTCAGCAGTAAAAATACCAATTTTTTAAGGTAGACCAACTCATGTCACTCACTATTCATGAACTTAAGCTTCTGCTTAACTGTGCTGTGTTTGTAAGGCTTTTATTTTTGATTTTAATGCTATAGATTTTTGGAATGCAACAGTATATTATGACAGACTTTATTCTTCTAAGGCAGTAAAAGTAAATTATGTGGTAAAAAGCTGTTTAATACTGTTATAGTCAGGGAACTAATAGTGATGGAAATGATGTGACTGGATTTCTAAAGTGTTCTAAATAAAATTATACCTCAACTTCTTTGCAGACAGTGTGGAAAGACACAGCTTTTGAAGGCCTGGATTTGGACTTATACAAGCTTGATCTGTTTCAATGTCCTTGGATGAGTTTTAGTGAGATCACAATCAGGCCTCAGAACTTTCCTGTGGCTTACACGTGGGAAGGGAGTTAACTTAGGAAGGCCAGCAATTATTACATTAATAAGTAAATGCTGACAATGCATAATTCCTTCAATAGCTGATTAGAAATGGAAGGTGTGAAGTCAGATGCAAGTTCCGTTTGCACATCTTAAGCTTTGTTGTGTTTATTTTAATAATCATGGAAATTCACATTTAGGTGGGCAGGTGGGCTACCACTAGCTAGGCAAAAGTATCCTCACAGAGCAATGGGAAACTGTTTCTTGAAGTATCTGTTCTGTTTACTGATCAAACCTGTACTGTTGAGATTTAAATTTTTTTTTTAATTTTTTTTAATTTTGAAATTTGTGACTTCAGAAAATGAAATTAGATTAGTTTAATAGTTTTGATGATCAACTGGAAATCACTACACAGCTGGAGAGATGCAGTGTTGACATATAGGGATATTTTGGTATATTATGTATATTGTGCATGTATGTTATTCGGTGCCTCATTATGGAAATTTGCATCCAGCTCTATTAGGTGCCTTTGGAAAATGTTGACTGTCTGTTGAGAAAGTGACACAAGATGTGGATTTACAGAAGTGTTAAGTATTTTGATAAAATTCCTTCCATTTGTATTTGAGCAGAGCCCCAAAGCTGGCTCTACCAAGGATGCTCCAGGCTGAGTAACAACCCTGTTTATCGCAGCCCTGTGCTTCCCACTCCCCTTTGCAAATGAGCAACCACTCCTTCTCATCCCCTGCAGGAACTGCGGGATAAACAGCCAGCCTCTCCCAAACACAGTTCCCAAATAAGCTCAGCAACCTGCAGTGCTGAATTAAAGTCAAAAATGTGCTTAAGCAAATTCTGTGGAGATTTTGGGCTTTGTGGGAAGATCTCTGTGACAGATGTGTCAGGGCAGCTCAGAACTGCCATTTACAATTTGACACAGTGCATTTTCAGTGGAGATTTTCTTGAGGGAGGACTTCGGTTTTAAATCAATGCCTTTAGATCATCTGGAAGAAAATGGCAATTTTCTACTCTTTTTTCCTTCTTTTTTTTTTAGAAAAATCGGTTTCATCCAAACACTATAATTCAACTTTTACGTAGATGAATCTTCCTCTCTAGAGAAGACCTGAAGGCAGAGAATTACCTACAGAAATCACTTTGAGGTCAAAGTCCTGGAACTATCGTTACCTTTTCCATAATAAGTGAAAATGTATAACGTCCCACTGGGCATCCTGATAACCTGAGGAGGTATAGATAAATTAATTGCTCAATAGTGATATGCACAGAGCTTCACTCCTTGCATAATGCCTCTGGTAGTCGTATGCACCTCCTTTTGCAACTGGGGAGAACTGGGAAGAGCCAGAGTATGAATTTTTTTAATACCTGCCAGATGGCCATGCCAGCAATAGGTTTTTCATGTTACAAAGGGCAAGGGCTACCCTTGCAACACAGCTCTGCATCAGGCCCTGTTCCTTTGCTTGGGTGTAGAGAGATGAAACAGTGTGTGATCGTTCCACTGAAGCTACTTCTCCTTTTTAGCCTACTCTCTGCTAAACCAGAAGAATAGCTTGGCCAGTAGAGACAAGAAGGAACATGAAACAATACCTGTACATCAAATCTTCTACATCTCTGCCCAGCTAAAACTGCATCAGTCGTTTGCTCTGATGGTGGCGTTGAAGGATCACATTGTTTATACATAAAGCTTTGTCAGTGTGTGTGCAAGTCAGTAGATAAAAACACACTAAAAATGAACTCACCCTGAAAATATTAGTCTTTTACTAATGCATCCATAAAATGTGTTCCAGCTAAAATCTGTGAAGATACTTCCAAAAAAAAAATAAAAATAATCCCCTAAACTGAGCTCATTGCTCAGACTAAGCCTTAAACATCAAAACAATTAAAACGTGGACTGCAAGTAAAATGTACTATGGCCAGTACAAATTTCTATATATAGCACTCACTTGGAAGTGGTGAGCTCTCTCTAATAAATTACAAAACCTGTGGTTTATGTATTACATTTTCTTCTCCACTGACTTAAAATATGGATAGACCAGTGATTTTAATTAGGTTTGTACTTACATCTTTCAAAGCTAAATTGGGCCAGAGCCTGGCTTGCCACTTATTTTTCTTTCATCCTATAGTAAACAACTCTGTTCAAAGACTAAAAGCTGTTGTGCTTCATTTTATCTTTGCTACAGGGAAGAAGCTGGCAGAAATTGTAGAGCTATTGTGAGACAGGGCTTCCAGCTTTGAGGTTTCTGGACTCTGTTCTGTAAAGCAGGGAAGACCAGAAAGAGTGATGCAGTGCCTTGGAGAAAACTAAACCAAACCCCTCTCTTACTCAACTTAGTGCATCTCAGGTAACTGTCTTGAGCTGTTGACTCACTCATCAGTTCTAAGCTCCACAGGGTGCTGCCTAGTATGCCCAGTGCAAACATTTTGCTCTGTGTTCAGCTGCAGAGTCTTCATTTGGGAGAAACTCAAAGAGATGTTTTTCCTTTCCCCGGAGATTATCTTCTGAAATGCATGAGGTTGTCTTTTTTCTCTGCCGCTGATATTTTTAAGCTGATTCCATTGCAAAGCATCTCTTTCTCTCCTTAAATCCTTTATTCAAAACCTTTTGTATGCTTAAGAAAGAAGTTTGGTTTGGTATAAAACATGTTCAGGCTACATAAACAATTATTTTATCAAGACATGGCTGCACAGAAGATATTCTGTTTTCCTTCTCTGTTTTGGGGAGACCTTTGTCACACTTGTTTTGTACTAAAAGGTAATAGAAGTAGTTTATTTTCCTTTGTACAGGAAAACAAAACAAAACGTGATGATATGAAGATGGGAGGAAGTGTCATAATACAAATTTGTGTATGAAATAATAGCATCTCCTCTTCCAGTTTGATTTAAAGTAGACCCACCTGCTGATAGCTCAGATTGTGTCCTAAATCACTTTGCTTTTGGTACATAAAAATGTCGAAAATTAATATATTCATTCTGGTATGTTCTTAAAATGTTTTATTAGTGAGAATAGTGAGTTTTTCAGAATTTGAAAAAGATTATCTTATAACCATGATAAGGTCTAAAGATGTCTAGTGACTTTCAAGACTAGAGGATAGTTGATACCAGCCTATGATAACAGTGAATTATTGATGTGTTTCATCACTTTCTTAGAACACTATGCAGCTGAAAATCTGGGATTTGATGGTTTTTTTTAAGTTGAAGAATAAAAAGTATAACTCTATGTGTTACACACACTTCACAGTGATAGATGGTGGTGTGGCAAATAGGAAGAATATGTTATTGGGAGCTTTTATGAGTCACTGACTGCATCCCTGGTGAGTGACTGGCACCAGGTGCATTTCCCAGGAGAGGAGGGGACTTGGGGTACTTTGAGCATTCACCTTTTGTTGGATAGTTTGCACTAGTAATAAAACCAGTATTAATGTAAACTTCATGGGCTATATTAGATCTAGAGATTACCATCTGGGTTTGTTTCCTGTTACATTAAGCACTACATAAAGATGTAATAGCACTACTCAGTGAGGTGTATGGCATAAAACATACTCACATATGTTATGAGATACATGAATATTTCCCTTCTGAGTGGTGGAGAAGAAGGATGATCATAAAAAAAGTGAATTTCCCACTTTCACATTTGCCAGCTAAAAGTGGAAATGGAGAAAACAATACTGCAAGTAATACTGGTTCTCAGAATTTAGGAGGAAAGGGGACTTCTATATGTGGCACAAGTTTCTTTGTAGAAAATAGATAAATTTTTGTGTGTATTGAGAAGTTATTTGAGGGCTGTAAAGACATTGTACAATGACTATTGTAGCCAGGTGGGGGTCGGCATCTTCTCCCAGGCAACAGGACAAGACAAGAGGAGACAGCTTCAAGCTGTGCCAGAGCAGGTTCAGGCTGGACATCGGGAGAAATTTGGAATGGACTACCCAGGGAAGTGGGGGAGTCACCATCCCTGGAGGTGTTCAAGAAACAACTGGACATGGCACTTAGTGCTGTGGTTTAGTTGACAAGGTGATGATGAGTCAAAGGTTGGACTTGATGATCTTGGAGGTCTTTTTCAACCTTGATGATTCTGGGTGACTGTGATGGTGGGGGTGAAGCAGTTCAAGTGTTCCTTCCATCCAGAGAATATGAGCTGTTGTTGTGTCAGCCATCACTGCATTGCCTTGGCAGAGTCACAGAGGACTGCAGTTAGGAGACCATGTTCTGGGGATACAATTATGTCCATGACCTTTTTCTTTTAGTTATTTGTTACAGGCTGCTTTCCTAAAAGAAGATTGTGGGTGACATGGGTCTCTGTCTTGAGCCCCTACACTCTACTTTTATATTTTATTTTATTTTATTCTACTTTAATGGTAGAGTTTAGTAGCAATTCTTGATGGGGACGAGGTAAAAAATGCTGAGTCCTTTACCAAGATGGCAAAACTTTGGAAATTTAGACATTTCTGAGGTTTAAAATAGAGGATTAACACATCACAACTCTTACTGCTTGTGTTTTCTGGGTAAGGAGCAAGAACGAAAAGTTCTGGCTCAATTTTTTCATTCTTGTTTTCTACATAACCTATGGACTTACAAAGCTGCCTGACTTCTGGAAGGACCTGTCTCTCAAGTCTCTGGGTCATTAATAGGGTACACCATGAAGAGGGCTGCAGCCCTTAGATGTTTCTATACTAAAGGAAGAGGAGGCAAGACAGCAGAAGGGGGCAAGACGTGCATGAGAATGACATCTCAAAACAATCCTTCATTGGTTTCCTCCTAAGAGTTGCTATATGGCAATGTTTTATACAGTGACAGGTAAGGTGGAGTGTCTTTACCAACTGATGTAACTTCAACAAAGGCTTTTTTTGGCATGGAGGATTTCACCAAGGGCTGGACAGTTTTTTCTTCAAGCAGGAAAGATATAACAGAATTGTAGAAAATTCTTTTTCAGGTTGTATCTTTAACTCTGGCAGTATTTTTTTAGTTGTCTCGTAATCCCAGAATCCTCTGTGGCTATGCTATGGAATTGCTGAAAATGCATCCTATCCTGTTGTGTTGGCACATGATTTTGGATATAGAAGTTTGAACGTCATCTGTGAGTAGTCATGAACAGCAAGCATTCTCAAGTGTGTGTGTTTGTTAGCAAATGAAATGTGGGAATGAATTAGAAATTATACTTATTTCAATATATAGTAAAGTAAGGATATGAAATGGATATAATGATATCTATTTCTTGGCAATTATCAGGAGGTAATTTGTCTTCTCCTCTCACAGTATAATTCACAGATTTCTTTTGGAGAAAGGGATGCTTTAGTTGTCCAAAAAAAAGAGTATATATCTGTGTTCGTACTGTTAGTGTGTAGTGTGGTAGGAATTATAGCAGTATAACTGAAATGCTCCAGTGGTTGTTTGCATAATTTGGAAGTGTATAAATTATGTGAATCCTGGGCAGCAGAGGCTTAATATGCATCATTAGACACCATTATTTTTCTTGGTAGAAAGCAAAGTTTTATCAGGGATTTTGCAGTGTTTAAAAAATGGGTAATTTTGGTTACTGTTATAAGACTAAACTTTTTAATCATGTTATATAGATTATGTTAAATACTTACATTATTATCAAACAATAACAGCATAATAATAGGCATGAAGTAGATTCCTCCAGTAGATACAAATATTGTGATTTGGAGCAACAGAAGTGTCAATTTTATCTGCTCTAAAGAAGTGGTGTATCTTTGCAAAGAACTCCAGGGTGTCACACAATACTCTTTAGAAATAGACTTGTATACCTGAGGTGTTTGTGCAAACTGACAATGAGCTCACAGTGTTTTTACCCAATGCAAGATTTTATTTTAACCTTAAGCTTTAAGTAGCTTATTGATGCCAAAGGCAAACAGACCTGTACACGAAGATCCAAAACAGGCAATGAGATTACCCTCATTCTGCCTCACACAGAGCTGCCCTTCAATCAACTTCCTTTCATGAAGGGATACAGTGCTATGAATGTACATGTCTTGGAAAGCATATTTGCTTCATGTTTTATTTTATAACCGCAAGCATTTAACACTTCACTATAAGGCTAAAGTCTGCTATTCTGATTGAATCATAGAGTAGTTTGAGTTGGAAGGGACTTTTAAAGGTCATCCAGTCCATTCCCCTTCATCGATATTCAACTAGACCAGGTTGATCAAAGCCCCATCCAACCTGGCCTTGAATGTTACCAGGATTGGGGCATCTGAAACCTCTCTGGGCAACCTGTTCCAGTGCCTCACCACCTTCAGACTAAAGACAATTTTTTCCTAACATCTAATCTAAACCCACCCTCTTTCAGTTTAAAGCCATTTCCCTTTGTCCTATCACTATGTGCTCAGATAAAAAGTCTCTCTCTGGCTTTCTTGTAGGCCCCCTTCAGAAAGCTTTGGAAGGCTGAACGCAGTACCTGGTGTGTCTTGTCTCTGTGTGAGCACGTGAGAACAATGACCAACCCTCAGAGTCTGAGGTCAAACCATTCCTGGAAATAGGGATAAACTTTGGGAGCATCCCCTGGGAATAACCAGGGAGTGCTGATATTTTACTCTCATGAGTCACTTAGCCTATTCCTGTTTTCCCATCTAAAACACATATTTTATAGCCATATGTTGTTCTTCTCTTTTAAAAAAAGCAGCTAGAGAAAGCTGAGGGTCTGCAAAGTTATTTCTGTTAGGAGGGAAGATGTGTGTTTGATGCCAGCATTTTATTCTTAAGAAGGTACAAATTTTGTGGTTAATCCATCTTTGAATGGCGGAGGGGCTGCGCTGACGGGCAGGTTTCTGGCTTGCAGCCCTCTTGGTTTTGAAATAAAACTTTCTTAGAGTACTAAACCTCCCTGATCACTTACTAGTGCTTTAGGCTCAGACTGGAGCCTCCCCAGCCACCTGGCTGTGGTGCCAACCTGAGAACAACAGGGCTTCTCATTGGCACAGGCACAACACCCTCTTCCCCCTCAGCCTGTCAGCATTCTCAGTAACCTTCCAGGCACTCCTATTTGAAATTCTCTCCTAATTTCATTCATCCAGCTATTTTTCTTAATTGACAGCTTTTTGATGAATTTTGTCCCAGCCTATTTGTATAAGTATTTTAAGGCTGTGCATTTTTTTAATCTTGCCTTTGTTTCTTCCAGGGGCAGACGGTCATATTATACTGTTTGTCTAATTCAGGTTTTTTGTTGTCCTGAGTATCCAACATTGAAATTTCCTATAAAAAGTAACAAGCATTTTCTAAGTGCCACAAATTAGGAGACCAGCAAGCCATGTTCTTTCTTTGCCATTTATTATTTAATGCCTTTTTACTGTGCCTCTGCACTTTAGATATAACTCCTCTCTAAGTAAAACTATCCCAGCTATGTCATTGTAGGAAAGTTCATGAATGCCCTGGACTATTCTTATTGCCTCATCTCAGCCCATTCTCCGAGTCAGGCATTGTAGGGGTCGTGCTTTGCCGTAGTGAAACTTCACCCTCTGATGCCATCTTACAGTATTATCTCTGGTATTCATATTTATCAGACCCCATCCTTGTGTTCACTGATGTGAAGATACTTCACTTTCTTCCCAGCTATGTGAAACTATTTTAAGCTGAATGGGGATTTCAGGCTTTTACCTCCAAATATAGACTGTTTTCCCTATATGACTTTTTTAACATTCAAGGTTTACCTGATGTTTTTAATAGTCTTTAATCTTGATAGAGCTTTATAGTTTCTATAAATATTTCCACCGTTCATCAGCAGTTCTTGATTATTAGCTTACATTTTAATTATTTATATTTATGGCCAGATTATATAATTGTCATCAGACATAGTAAGCAGAGACTTCAATAATCAGTGACTCTTCATAAAATATCAAGGAATAAATTCATGTCAAGAGAGTTTCCATATCACTCAAATCTCCCTTTTCAATTGCATTAAACTGGAGAGAAATGTCCATGAAGCTGTAGTGAATGAAGACATTCTCTTAATCCTATATAAATAAATCCTAAATCAGAGTAGGAGTTTTCCAAACGGACTTTTTAGTGATTATTTTATATTGAAATAGTAGTAAACATTGACTAAAAGGCTGGATGAAACTTTCTGAAATATACTAATACAGTTATCTTTATGTAGTAAAAATATCTTTAAATAGGAAAAAAAAAGTATTTCCTTTAAATAGCAAAAGTAGAATATCTTCATACAGTAAAAATAATTTTTTTAAAATGCAGTGTTCTCCTTTCTCTCTGCTAAGTAGCTTTTGATAATTTCAAATAATTTGCTCTGTTCTCCAGCTACTTAAATTTTCATTGATTTTCAATGTGAGACTTTGTTAAAAGGATTTAGAAGTCCAAATAAATTATGTCAACTGCTTCTCTTTTATCCATTTTATCCATTACTATGCTTGTGCAGTCTGACCCACTTTGAGAAGTTTATCAGATGAGAAAGAGTTACATGAAGTGGTATAAAAAAGACCAAACTACTCTCTAAATGTATCTTCAAGCACCATAATGGAAAGTGGGACTCTTCAGATCACTGTAAATTAAATTGATTAATAATACATCATGTTAAAATTAATTTTTCATGGTTTGGGAGCTAATGTTCTCAATTATTCAACAATGCAAAATGTAGGAAACTTGCATATAAACAGCATGCAAGAGTTGATCCATTAAATCTTTATTTAGAATACAAAATAATTTTTTTAATATGCTAGGACAATTTTACTAAAAATATCATTTGCTTTTGGTGGCAAAAAGTCAGAAATCAAATTGGTCATGTACATACAGCACAAGTATCCTCTCTATTAGAGCAACAGCACACACACTTTAAATTAATCATTTATATTAACAGTTTTCCCATATTTTACTTCTTTGATGGTATGAAATAAAAATTTTATTCCACACAGTGAATGTCATAGTTGCTAGAATGCATCCACAATGCTGAAATAGGAAGTTCTGTTGTCTTCTGAAAATGTCTTTGTTGATAAATTTTTAGAAAATTCCATTTATAAATATTGATGTTATACTCTGTGCATCTTTCCTGGACCCTGATTCCAAATCATAATCCTGTGTGCCTAAATCTTGGGGTGTTTTAGTTGAACTGAATTTCAAGAAATCAGAAATTGTAAATCCTTAAATATATGTGCAGAAAGGATATTTTACGTTTAGTAGGTTTGGTTTGTTCATTATTTTTACCACATAGCTCCAATTAGGCTTAATTTTTTTCACAGATTTTCTGAATGTGACCAATTACATTGGAAAACAAATTGATCCTAGTCCAGGTACTAATCTCAGCAATCACTGTGTAATTTTGGAGTATCCCACCATGAACTATTAGCAGTATGAGCTTCTGCATTGTCCTTTTGGGCATTGTTTATTTTCATTCTTTTTTGATGAACACATGTAAGGGCAGTACTAATGCTGAGCACTTGTAACATCTAAGTGCTCCAAGGCATTCAGTGTTTCTCAAGATTTGGCCTGTAGAACTGAGAGATGGGAAACACTTGTGTGTTTCTCTAAATTGTCTTTATATTATTCTTAGGCAGTTCCCTAGGGGGTATTTTTTAAGAATAGAATGCCATGACCACCTCCTTTGTGGAATAACCTTTACCTTTGGTGAGGGATTAAAATCTAGAGTGCTGGCAAGAGTCAGCTCTGCTGTCTAGCATCACATTAAGTGACTCAAGATTAAAGCCTCCACATACGGGCTAATTCTTCTAAACGATTCTCTATTCATACCTAGTATTTATAGAATTAGGGGCTTTATTTCTCCTTTTCCACAGTGCTAGATATATTATGTAGCTGAGATAGCAAGTGTAGTAAACTATCATTCAATATCCTTAATCCGTGAAGCCTATTCTCCACAGTGATGTCTTTGCACGAGTAACAAGTTCAGTTAAAGCCTGTCAATCTACTCACAGAGAGGTGCACTCACATGAAATATGTTCTTTATAAAAGCAGACAGACAAACAAACCAGAATGAAGGAATTGAAGCAAAGGTCCTCTCTACGGGAGTACTTCTCAACATAAACAAAATTCAGATAATTCTACATTTTTCCTTCTCCCTTAAATCTCTGCTCCCAACCTCATTAAGATGTTTTCTGTGCACCAGTGAGATGCTTTGTCAACTAGGAACTATGATGTTCCTGGACACACATCACTGTAATTGTCTCGAGGTTTTTGGTGTGTTTAGTTTTGATTTTATCCCCCTCCAAGAGTGACAGAATTATTTTAGAGCAACCAGAGAAAAATCTACTTAAAATCTGGGAATTGTGCTTACATTTTTCAGCATAAAAATATAGAGATAAATGATTTGGGTTTGAGAAAAAGGAGCTGTTCTCTGAGAATAAAAAGACAGGTAGGGAACTTATCCTGCATGACCCCTATTCAGCATCAAAGGTTGATGGAGAAATTACTGCTAATGGCATCATCTCTACTTTAGTAAATTAATTAATTTGCATCAAAAGAGCTCTGTTGCATGTAACTAGCCATCACCACGTGTCTGAGATCAAGATGATTATGGGTTGCATTTTGGGTTTGCCATATACTTTCTGTATGTTTGGAAGGAATCACAATAACTTCCTATGCTTCTGTTCATTCTTTACAAGAATGGTAAAGTTCTGGGGAAAAAAAAGTAATATTTTCCATGAGCATGAGTGAGATGTTTCCTGGAGAAACAAAGACGCATCCATCTTTTAATATTAGCTTCCTGTGAGCCAGGGTCAGAGGGGGAGACCTAGTACCTCCCCTCACTCAGCTCATTGGGATCTCTTAGTGGACTTTCTGAATTGCAAAATCTTTTTAGTGCATAATGAGATGTAACACAATATAACGTTAAGAGGTGGGATTTTTGTGTTTATCTATCCCTCAACTCTATTAATTATGAAAGAAATCTCTTCCCCTTCTTCAGTGTACCTCTTTCAGGAACAAATTGCAGATGCATAGATAGATGGAGACCCAGGTGCCTGGGCTGCAGTAGCCTGCCCCATTCCATACAGGAGAATCTGCTCAGAAACAGCATTTAAACCACAACATTTAGAACCTGAATCCAGACATCAGGTTGTTCTCAACCTTGCTATCATCAATCCTTCTATCATGCTTCTCCATCAAATCCCTTTTCCCTCAATATATTCCATTGCTGTACTGTTACCAGAGCTGATTCTCAAGTACAGATGTAAAATTGAAATTGCATGAGTAAGAACTAGCCACAGTATTCACTGATACCTATTTATCTTGGGCAAGATCTCTTAGCTCTGTAACATTTGTCAAAGCTCTGTTGGCAATGTAATCTCAAGCAGTCACTTCTCTTCTGTCACTGCAAACTCTGCCTGGGAAACTGTAAACCTGAAGCAGACTTCTTGGAGAGCAGTGCTGAGCAAAAACTGAACAACTGGGAACTGCTGAATGTCAGCAAAGGTTATGCAGTCATTTCTCATATCACTTTGACAGATGTGGCACTCGCATGAGAGCCGGGAACAAGGGCGGGGAGTGCAAGACAGGGATCCAAGGGTGCATGGGGAGAGCTGGGAAATGGACCATTAATCAAGGGCAGAACATAGGAAAGCTACATGTTCCAAAGTGGAGTGACCTTTAGGAAATATCTAGTTAAGCACCATGATTAATGTTCTATGTTCATTTCTTAATCAGTTGCATTATTTATTGATAAAGTGGGTACAAATAAACAAAAACAAAGTTAAGAGGAATGGCATTTTAACACTAGAGTGGTTCTGTTCAGTTGCTAGGTCTGTTTTTAGATTTAGGACAATTAATATCCACTTTGCACATCTTCAGAGCACACCTTTTGATGATGCTGATAGGCACTGTGTACACAGCAAGATTATATTAAATTGCTGAAAGAGACACTGATACATATTCTTGCCCTATCGATTCATGAGTTGTTTTACTGTATGAAGTGTAAAATCACTGTACCTCAGGTTAAATATTCAGTGTGATTTGGGGTCTTTTAGTCATAGAAATCCTATTGAGAGAGAGAGGAATCATACAGCTAAACTGCAGTAAATGGCATTGAACGGTGCCATCATCTAGTGTCCTGTAATGATCTTAATAATGGAGAAGTCATTTGATATTCATTGTCGAGCCATTGATCATAATGGATTCATTCATTATTAATGTGGCTGTAGCGTAGTGTTGAAAGACCTGTTGCAAAGTGAGCAGGAAGATTAGTTTTGCAGAGGAAAGGGTGAGGTAGCTTGAGATCAGTAATCTTACCTGCCATGCCAGCAGTATTGCTACAGAGGAAGTTAAGGGATATCAGTGGTTGGTTGACTCTTCAATAAGCTCAAAGAGAAAAGAAAAAAAAAAAGAAACTAAATTGCTAGGAGGAGATATTGAAGTTCTATTGGGAGCCTAAATTCTCTAGGCTCAAATATTACCATCATAAATTGATATGGATTGCTATCCTTCATCATCACTGGTTTGAGGATCACATGTCAGCTTCAGTCCCACAGAAGCTTGCCAGCTGGAGGCAGCTGAAATAGGAGATGTAAAAGGACCTCTGAGGGCAGAAAGGAACCCTTGGACAGGTTCTGCACATGGGGTTGTCACCCACTTTGATATAAAGTGACATTCCTTTTAACCCAAAGCGTCACTGTTAATTGAAAGCTCCACCGATGTATTCCAGATGATTTTCCCATAACTCAGTCACTGTTTCAATCTGGTTTTCAAGTATCTTCGCTCTAGTCTTGCTTTATAATTGTTCTTGCCTTTCTTTATCATCTTCAGTACGTATGAAGGAATACAAAACCACACTACTTTCTAGAGTAACTATTTTACTTAAAATATTTCCAAAAGACCTGCAGGATGCAGTAAGTCAATAGCCCCTTTCTGGGCATCTCTCCTTGTACTTCCCAGATTGCTCCTTACTTTGCCAGGCAACAGAAAGACAGATTTGGTTATTGAGGTGAGTGAGACTAACAGGTCAGAGTTTGACCCCTCATGTTTTTCTCTGAGGTATCAAGAGCTCTGAAAAGGCTCTAAACAACAATTTGCATAGTGTCAGTTAACTCACTAAAAGGTAATTTTCTTACCAATATCTCACTTCCACTTTCTTTGTCTTTTCAGATTATTTATTTATTTATGCTATTAGGAGCAACCAGACCTTGTTAAAAGTAGCTGTGGAAGATTAGTTTCCAACACTGGTTTAAAAGTGGGAAATTCCTCTGATATACTTTGCTTATTAGTCCTCTAGGCCTCTTCAGAGTTACTTTTGCCTTCATTTGTCATTGCGGTGTTAGAATGTTACCTGTGCCACATCTTTGACTGATATGAGCTAGAAAGAAGATGGGCATCTGACTCTTCTATGTTCCTGTTTCAGTAAAACCATAAACACCTGGAACTACACTGACATTCTGTGTTTGTTTCTTCCATATATGCCATTTTTCCCATATCTGTACTTACTCCTCAAGTAAGTGGACTACAATAAAATTAAAACTGGTTTTGAAACTGTCATGTGAATGGCACTTTGCCACATAATCCTCGGAGAAAAAATGTAACTTTATTTTATTTTTTGCTTAGAAGAAAGCAGTGTTCCTTTCTGTACTATTCCTTCTCTTCTGTTCTCTCTAAAAGACTAATCAGTCAGGACTTATTGGTCACACCCAGTTTTCGAGACAACTGAACTCTCTTTTCTCAGCATTGAGCTCCAACCTTCGTATTTCTGCCTATGCTGTTGTAGGATCACTTTGCCTTCACATACTGTTCATCCTGATGCCAAGGTCCATCTTCAGCCTTTGTAATTTGTAGAATATCCTCAGTTGGAAGGTATCCACAGGGATCATCAAAGTCCTATTCCTGGCCCTGAAAAGGACAAGCTCAAGAGTCCCACACCATGTGCCTGAGACTATTGTCCAAATACTTCCTGAGCTCTGTCAGTCTTGGTGCTGTGACCATTGTCCTGGGAAGCCTGTTCCAGACTAATTTTGAGGCTTAACAATGTAGAACATTACTTAAGTTAAAGCAGTAACGTCAATCTTTATGTATAGTGGATGTAGTTCTTCAGTAAGTTAAGCAAAGTTCATTCATAAGAAATGGTGCCTGTTTGGCTGAACTCAAACACCCCACAGTGGAGATGCTGTAAGGGCTCTCCAGAGTAATGAGCACAGGTATCTTTATAGCTCTTTCTTCTCCAAGTATAATTCTAAATTTTCAGCACTCAGATCTTACTTATGTTATAGCCAAGTATTATTTCTTTTAGTAGCTTCTTAAAGATAGAGGGCAATTAAACCAGTCCTGATATGGTCAAAAAACATGTTCTCTCTTAATTTCAGACAAACCTAGGTGGTTTTATTTTCTCCCCCTCTTTGAGCAGAAACACTTTTATATCAGAGCAATTAAACATCTGTCTAGCAAGATTTTAAGGCTGCAGACTAGAAAAGCAGCAGACTGAAGACATTTTTCAAATGCTGTTCATACCCTAGATATTAAAACAAGTTATAATTTTCTTCATACTTTGATAAAAGAGTGAACTGATGGAGTGGCTATTTTAATGAAGGTATGCTAGGTAGGAGATAGTAAAGTCAAGTCTTGATTTGTCCCCTTATGTTTTTCAATAATATACAGCAACATTCTATAGCCTAGCACAAATAGGTAGAATATGATGATTTTTAAATAATGCTCAGCTCTGAGCATTAGTGCACTGATTTTTGCCAGAAAAATCAGTTCAAACTCATTGATATACATGTAAACCAGACCTGTATACAGGTAAAAACCTAATATATGGTGTTTAGATACAAATATGTTAAAATAATAAATAGCAGAAAAAATATAACAACAAAGCACAACTTGACTTTCATTCAAATAAATATTAGTATGTGAAATCTTTGAGTGGCTATCAAAAAACTAAAACTAAAAATTTCTTTCAAGCAATAAAATCCATACCCATTTGAAGCAAGCTTGAAGCTAGGCTGGTAATTACATAGCTCTGTAAATGCAGGAGTTGAACTAATTCTCCAAAAGCTGCTGTTTCAAGATTCCTGGACAGAAAACATGCACACACATCAATTCATTAACTTGTTCTCTTGCATACCTGCACGTCTGCTGTCTGTTAGAGTGGCATTTTGCCCACTCTAGGAAACAGTGTTTCATTTTCTGCCATGTACAAATATCTACTTGCTTTCTAGAGAAATTCTGAAAAAGTACAGCTGTTCTTTCTGGTTTTTTTCTTTCTGCACATTTCCTCTTTTCAGGCACTGGCACTGTGTGCTTTCATTGGAAGCATAATGGATGGTTCAGCCTTAGTCTTTTTCCCATTTGCCAAAATCTTTTCTTAGTATGCAAGATTCAGCTGCCCCTGGATGACCAAGAATTCCATAGATTCGATGGTACTGGCTGTTCAGCTGGTGGTTTTGGAGTTTAAACATAAGCTTATCTTTCACCTGGCCACAACAGCATGAGACACAACCACTGTCCCTGTGCTCCCTGAAAGTCAGCTGGCAACCTGTCCCTGCTAATGTGCCTATCAATGTATCTAAAACAAAATGATGCATAAGCTTTTTCTTATAAAAATAAGCTCACAGACAGATTTCTTAGTCTTGGGGATGGCAATGATGAATATTCATGCTATTTTGCTGAACCCCCAGACTGCTCCTAACCTCCTAGTTTGAATTCCTGAATGACCTGTTTTATTCTCAACTCAAAATATATTCCCTCATCCATTGGCTCCACATTTGGTAGTAAATTGCATGATTTCATGTGAAATAATTTCCACAGCATACATATCCAATTAAAATTGCAACAGCAAAACAGGTAACTGGCATATGGCTTACATGAGATCTCTTCATCACAGTGCTGAACTTCCACTTGAATAAGGAATTGCCAAGAGGGACAGTAATGCCCCTATAGAAAAGTGACATATACAGGAATAATTGCAGGATGTGTGCACTGTGTGCCAAATGGGGCGGTAAAATGGAGGTTTCACAAGTGCCTGAGTGATCTGTGAGTGCAAGGGGAGCTGAGAGGCCCAAGCAGGAATGGGCTCACAGGGAAATATCAGTCAGCTAAAGAGCAGCTCTTGTTGTGAATTTGAATCTCAGTGGCATAATTTCCTTGTTTATCACAGAGGATCATATTTGACTGATGACCTGTGGAGGTGTCTTTGAGATCACTGACAGGTATGTTTAATTAGAGGCTAAGATTCTGTGGAAGCTGAGTGAGGAGTTGTGACTCCCTCTGTGTCAGTGGAATTCCTTTCTTTATACCAGCTACATTGTACAGAGGGACTGTGAGAGGAATTGCATTCAGGCAAACTCCTGGCTGCACTGGAAGTTTCAGCCTCTTAGTTTTCATGTTCATTCCCAGGTAAATATTAGCAATAGTGTCAAACAATGGGGACTGAAAGGGTGGTCTTAGTCTTAAATGTGTTTTGGGAGTTGTTGCAGACCAAGGAGTGGTTGGTGCACATACTTGGACTAGTAAGAAGAGGGGTCTGTTTTAGGGTACTGGCTACAGTACAGGTTAATGCATGAGAAAAGGAGGCTGCTGACCAGAGAAGCTGAGAGAAGAGTCCTGGGACTGACTCCCTTGTAGAGCCTTCTCTCCCCTGCAGATCCTCCCCTGCTTCTTTCCCACATTAAAGCTGCATGTCCACTCCACCTGCCATCAGTCATCCTGCTACTGATGCTTGCTCTTGCTTTTTCCAGCTCCAGACTCATTTTTTCTGTCTGTCATTCCAATATCAATTTGCCAGAGGTATAGCATTTGCACACAGGGGAATTCTCATTTGCAGTTATTAATACAAAGTGCGAAAAGAGAAGTTGGTTCAATAATATATAACAGAAAGGCCCTGTAGCATTGGCTGATTGCTGTAGCTATTTATTGTAGCTGTGGAAAAGCTCAATATTTAATATATACCTGGTAAGAAGTTTGGCAGACAAGTGCAGATACTGTATGTTTATTAGAGGTATAACCAATAAATGTTTAGCAGCACCACAGTATTGTGTATATTTGCATTTATGTTGCATTATAGATATTTATATACATGCTCTGTATGTAAACACACACATAAAAGTGGCTTTGTGTTTACTAAAGGTACATAAACAATTTACAGAGAATATGGATCAATTGATGCTGTACTGAGGCCTTTTAAAATAACTGTGCTTGGAACAGCTTTCAGAAGCTCATTTCATATAGAATACAATCTAAATAATTTATACGCTCTGTATAAAAATATTTGGTGCATACTCGTGTGTTTACACATATGCATACACACCTGCACATGTGTGTATGCACATTTATAAGTCCATAATTAATTACATCTACCCTTCCAAAGAGGTTTCCCAGAACCAGGGTCTAAAATCCCCGTTAGTTCCCTTTCGCCATTTGGCTGGAGTGCACACTCATCCATGGTCATTGTTTATATGAAGGCAGTAAATAATGCTTATGGCAATGGCAAGAAATAATTCTCCAGAATGCAAGGACGGACTCTTTCTTGTGAGAAACAGGTGCTGTTGATAAATTTTTGAAGGTCATTTTTGTGGAGGAGACTCAGAGCAGCCATTCCAAACTGCCAGCCTCCAGATTTCTCTTAGTGCACAGCTGAAATGGGAACTACACTGAGCAATGAGCAGGTTTTTGCAAATACATCTGGTGGTCCAAATATACTGTAGTGTTTTACGTATGCTGGCACAGCATGCAGTGGCAGGCATGAAGTAATATCAGTGATTTGTCCATGTTGATCTGACTACACTTTCACTTATATAGGAAAAAACCCCCAAAACATGCAAAAGAATAGTGAGATCAAGGAAAAGACCTTTATGAGATTCAGATACTTCTCTTGATTTGGTTTCTATTCTGTCCGCTGGGATTGTTAGTATTTAAAATGAAATCCTTACATGTCAATAAATGTCATACTAGTGACTGTCATAACAATGATGGTACTACAATGACAAAGTTCATGGACTGAGAAAACCATTAATTGAAAAATGATAACTTGAGATGGAGCAACTAGATAAAAGAGAAACATGAGGTGTTTGCAATCAGACTATAAGTCTACCATTAGTGTAGCTAATGAGGAAGATGGACCAGATTTAGGAAGCAGGTAGGAAGCTAGAGGGAAGGCAAACAGGTACTTTGAGAAGTTGCTGTGTGGGGAAAGAAAAAAAAAAAGGAATTTCCTAATGGGCTAATTTCCTAATTTTCCTAATGTAGTAGAGATACAAAATAATTTTCATTTTGGATGACAATAGCTCTCAGTACAGTTCATTTTAATGGTTTAGGGATGATCACAATATGGAATTTTTTGAGATAAAGGTACAAATCAAGTAGAAAGTTTTCCTCATACAAGTGAGTGTGGTTACATCTATATATCTCCATTTGCTGTCTTGGCAAAAGTGAGAGTTTCTAACCTATGGGCCAGTTAAAACCTATGTTTTTGTTTCTGCTGCAAGAAGTTTTCTTATAACTATGCAAGATGGAAAATAAATTAGTAATGGTAATAATTAATTAATTTTATAACTGTTTCTAAGGAATGTTGTCTCTTTGTGGCATACATAAAACAATGCTATAGTTAATTATAGTTATACCATGTAAGATATTAGAGAGATATTTCACACGAAATTTTCCTGTGTTTTAAATACATGGCCCTCCACACACTTTTTTCAGAATTTGCCTTGGTTCTGTGATATATTAGTAAAACTCTGATTACCAAGAAAAAATTATACCTAGAAATATTTAGCAAGGTATTATTGAGTAACTGCTTTGAGTAATTTTTCTGACACAATTAAAAAAAATAATTTTAAATCATGTTAAAGTACAT
Source organism: Cephalopterus ornatus (assembly GCA_013396775.1). Taxonomy (NCBI): domain Eukaryota; kingdom Metazoa; phylum Chordata; class Aves; order Passeriformes; family Cotingidae; genus Cephalopterus; species Cephalopterus ornatus. Next base: position 41,966 of record VZRE01004053.1, read on the forward strand.
GGCTTTTTCTAAGAAATGGTTTTCCAGTTTGCAATGACATATTTTCAATCTATTTGTACGATATAGAGATAGAAAAATCAGTGGATTATGAAATATATTCACATGGGATTTCTTTTGGAAGGGAACTTGTATAATTGTTACTTCTTAAATGTGTTTTTTCAAAATCAAGACAGATTTTTACTGAACAGCTTTTCAACATGCTCCATATAAATATGTATATAATAGTAATTTTACATAATTTGAATATGTGGCCTTTGTAATGTCCAAAGGAATAACAAAGCAAGAGTGTGTTACTGGTATGTGTTGTACAATGGTACCTGGTAGGCTTTAGAGAGTGAACACAAAATTTTTCGTATTTCAATACTCAGGAACATTGCCCAATGTACTCATTAAAATATCTAAATTAGACCATTCCTCTAAAATCCAATGTATTCTTCCAGACAGAGTCATTCCCTCCTTCATTAACCTAACATTAATGATTTCATAAAGTCCAGAATGTTGAAACATGTTACAGAAGACAATTAAGAGAAAAATAGATTTTCTAAAGAAAAATTTGGAAAGAAAATCCAAAGATCTGTCCAAAGAAGGGTTGTTACATATTGCTGGAAAAATAATTGCTTCTGTTGTATGGAATCTCATTACAGCTAAAAATATTCTAGTCACTATTTCAGTGATAAAAAGGTAATAATTTTTATTTTATAGCCTAAATATGTTAGGAAGCATGCATCCTGTAAGAATTTACTGGATTTTGAGGTAGAGAGGGATCTCTCTTGAGCTGGTGTAAAGGGTCTTCAGGCTGATTTGAAGAAAACTCAGGGCCAGTGAGAAGCAGTTTTCCACTGTGGCCAGCAGACGTGGCTAAGCATCCTTTTCATCAGCAGTCTTGCCTGTGGAAGCGGGACTATGAGGAAAAGATGGGATGGGAAGGATGCATCTCCTTCTCAGTTTCTTCTGAGCAGCTTGAGGTTCTCCTTAAATCAAGATTTTGTTTGGACAACATAAGCTAATTATGTTCCTAGGTTTATTAATTGATATAGATTATATCTTTAAACACAAGTATTTTCAGGGTTGATATTGACAGTGTCCTTCATGGGTGCCTAAGTAGTACTCTTGGAAAAAACCCTGAGTTTTTAGGTACTAAGAATAACTGTTTTAAACATATGACCGTATTTTGGTAAACCAGATTTAACCTCAGAGGAGTTATCTACAAAATGTTACTAAATCTTTTTAATTGGGGTAGTAGGACCATGAGACTAAAACAAAACAAAAGAAGCTTGGCTGGCAATTTGTTTCTCTTATAAACAGGAAATATTTTCAAAGTTCCACTGATCCAGGTTTCAGAGTCACCAAATAACATAAAGAGGTTTCACTTGGACCTTGACTGTTGCAAATCTTTTGCGGTTTTTGCGATTAGGATTTCACAGGCTCAAGCCTAGATGTCAGTAGGTGCTACCTCCTGTCAAGACTGAGATAAGTACCTGAAGATATTAAAAGTTACTGTGTCCAGCCAGAATTTTAAGCATTTTTTTCACCCTGGACAACATTAACAGCACATTATTACGTAAGAAGCTTTAAATGCAACACTTTTTCAAACCTCATATGGCATATCTAACATTCCAAACATGTTTGCAAGTGCCACTCAAGCCTTAACACAATTGTATGTGAGTTAATCTACGAGTCAAAGCATAGATGAAGACTGTAAGCATTTTGACTTTAATGTACTCCTTTATCACCAATGCAGTGGCATAAAACTAAGACACTGTTGAATGGTAATTGCTAGAAAATGACTTAGGCCTTGTAATATCATAAAATAGCTTTTGTTTACATTTTTACTGCAGGGTTTTCTTGATTATTTAGTAAGGCAATGTATATCTCAAATTGACAGGATCTACATAGCAATAGTTTATATGCCATGATAATGCTGTAAGACATGAGCGTGAGTGTTCCCTGAGGGGGGACAGGATTATCCTTTCACTTGATATTTGTTGGCTTTATTTTCAGAAGTACTGCACAACCTTTATTGCTCATTTTTCGTTTTGTTCTCAAACTTATGTGAAAGGTAGTATTTCAGGATATACCAGATGTCAGTATACACAGTGGTAATTAACTAAAAACAAGTTCCTCTGTGCAGGCTTTCACATACCTGAAGTGGATGACCCAGAAAAAAGTTGTGTATAGATTGAGTTATATTGACATTTATTTCAGTAAGAATTCTGAAATCACCATTTTTCAATTATATCAGTGTTGACTAAATGCACCTAAGTGTAAGTTTAATTATATTCAGAATTTATATAATTAAAATCATAGTCAACTTAATAATCTGTAATCAATCAATAGCATGCTGAGAATTCACATAAAATAATTCTGACACTGAATAGCTGTGAACTTACGAAGTTCACATGTGAACTAATAAACCCAAGTAAATATACCCAAGACTTTAAGCAGTCATTGTGTACCATGCCTTGAATATTTTAACTATTTGTATGTACAGAGAGAGTTCACTGCAGGTTTTTTCCCCCATCTTCATTTCCCTGACAACATGTTACTTTTGTTCTGTTGCTGGGGAAATTTTGAGGTTTAATGCTGTTGTATATAACTATAAATAAATCAGTACCTTTGTAAAGGCAAGGAGTACTGTGATAAGGAGCAATGTTCTTTGTAGAACAAAAAGGCAGACTGAAAGCAGTCTAAAAGGAATGGCTGGTATAAGTCAGGACACTGCAAGCAAAAGCTGGAGCTCTGTAGAATATGGGTTGTGACAGACAGGTTGGATCACTGAAAAATTCATATACCCTGGATCTGACTCTCAAAGCACTCACTTGAGGCAATGGTTCAAGTAATTTTAATATTCAATATGAGGTACAAATGTAGGCACTGTCCTATGAACATCCACAAGAAACAAACTTGAAATAAGATAACTTCTAAATATACTTTGGTTGTAGATCTGGAAAGATGAACTTTTTACAAGGGCAGGTAGTGACAGGGCAAGGGTGAACGGATTCAAACTGAGAGTGGATTTAGATGAGAGGTTAGGAAAAAATTCTTTACTGTGAGGTGGTGAGACACTGGAACAGGTTTCCCAGAGAAGTTGTGGATGACCCATCTCTGGAGGTGTTCAAGGCCAGGTGAATGGAGATCTGAGCAACCCGATCTAGTGGAAGGTGTCCTTGCTCATGGCACAGTGTTGGAATTTAAGTGATTTTTAAGGTCTCTTACAACCCAAACCATTCCACGATCTATTTATAATGCTTAGTGATGCTACTGACACTTCCTAGTAATGACTCATCACTTTTTTTTCCCCAAAAAGCCACCATGCAGCATCAGTTAGTTGAAGTTGCCCTGCCCTGAAAGATAATGACATATCCATGGTCACACTTTCATTACAGAGATCAGATGAACTATATCTTTGTCCAGCTGCATAGAAAACTTGTCATTAAAACTTGGGGAAATTATACCTTCCAAATGAGTACAGAACATTTGAGCATATTATATCAGCACCATGGGAACCTCAGACCCAAATTCTTCTACATACACTTCACACTGAATATTAAATCAGGGCAGGATACTCAACAGGCTGAGTCCATGCAAAGTGTTTTCTGAATCTCTATGGTAAACACCAACCCACATTTCTGTGATGCCAGATAGTGTCCATGATAAGAACAAAATATTGTGGGCACAGAGTCTGTATTCTTCAGTGAGGCAGATAAACTGAAAACATGCAAGCTGCCTGTGTCTGACAGAAATGTAACTCCTATAAAAAGAAGAAAAAATATCATCTTTAATGGAGAGAGGGTAAAAAAATTATAGATATTAAAAATGTGTGTTTACAAGTGTTGCTTTAATTGCCCTCATAAGGTTTTTGGAACTATAGTAAGGAACATAAACAGATCTATCCAAAACAGTTAGTAATTCCCTGTAATTTCCGAGGCACTTCAGGCAAATGAGTTGTAAGTGTATGTTTCTGTAGCACACACACAAATGGAAATATACCCAAGAACACTAGTTTCTCTTTAGTTATCTTGGTTACACTTTGTATTTTTAATGACCTGCCCATTGTGTATTGGTATTTATGGGTTTGTGTTTACAATTAGAATAAAACTGTTTTATTTGCATAGTGCTTTAAGTGCTGTAAAGTGGTTTATTACTACTGTTTTTCAAATATATTCCAAAATGTCCCAGAACTAAAGAACATTCAAGGGTCATAGGGAAACATAAAGCTTAGATAATGAAGCTGCCAAAACTCTCTCGAGTTTTTGTAAACTCTAAAATGAACTGAAAACTAATCTTAAGGAGGAAAAAATACAATTTGCTAACACTTTCAACTCACAGGTTCCGCTTTACCATTATTTGTGAATGCAATTAAATATGACAATCTTAGAGGAGACAGAGCTATCTGAATGATTAATTCCTCAGGTATTTTATTTAGTAATTTCTTTCTATCCCTGAATTGCAGAAGAAAGGACTTATTTGAAGCATAAAACCTAATACATTATCAGTTTAATAAAACTTTTATTTGAAGTCAATGCAAAGGAAGCTTCAAAGCTTAGGCACTCTTGACTGCTAAGATATTAATTGATATAAGAGTACACTGTAAGCAAACTGATAATTTTACAATCTTGCTTAAAAAGGCCCTCAGAACAAGAGTTGGTCTTGGGTATTTTTTATGAAGGAGCAAATTTGGAGTTGCAGAAAACCTTAGGAACTCCAAGAAGGCTGTTTCTGTCCTTCAAATCCACTGATCAGGCATGTTTTTTCAGGAGAGACTAAGATTCTAAAAAATGTATGCAATTTATATTTTCACCTTTTGTGAACTGAGTAAACTCCTGTAAGAGTCCATTAAAACAAGCGGGTGGCTCTGGATTTTCACATTCAGCGTCCCACATTTTTGCCATTTTGAAATTCCCTTTTCTGCTTTGATTCCAGGCTCTTTTTTCTGTTGTCTCCTTGTCTAATTTTCCATTCCATCGTGCCACCATAACCTTTATCTGCTGCCTTCTCTTTGGCTGGTTGAGAAGCACTATCATTCTGACTTCCTTTCTGCATTCATCAGCTGTCCTCAAAAGTCCTGCCTGGTTGAAGGGTTAAAAAACTGCCCAAACTGCTTATTAAAACCTAAATTGGATGCCTTTTAATAGGGACACACACACACACACAAAAACCCCAAAACCAAACCACAAAGAAACAAAAAAACACCACCACAAAAACAAACGAAAAAAACCCAAACAAAACCACAGGAAAAAACCGAACAACAAACACAAAGCCTTTTGTTTTTTTCTAAGGAAGCTTCTACAGCTTAAAGCAACTTTGCCATATGTCTGGGAGTGAACTTGTGAACTTTCTGTACATGTTATCCCTTGCTTCAAGGGCCCAGAGATTGTTTCAGTGGCATGAATCTTGGGTGTGTAAGCAACTCTGTCTTAAAGCAAGAACAACAAAACTGTAATACATATTACTATATTAGTATATTACTAATTTAAGAATTAGAGTTTGGATCTATTATTTTTTCTATAGAATTTCTATGCTATGTTATTTCCTTGCACTCCTAGTGGGACAAATTTGAGAGACCACAGACTCTTACCAATTTCCTGTGGCAGTTTGCTTCTTGGCCTTAGGAAGGCTCTCACTGGAAGACACGGGGAACTTTATCCAGCTACAGATCATCAGTGGACAAAGGCCATTGGAAGCCATAGTTCTTGGGAAGCATTTCTAAGAAGTGAACTTTTCAACACATTGTTAATTTTATCACTGATATTTTAATGACATAACTGATATTTTAATAACATAACGTATAAACCAAGATAGTTCTCAATTTCTGCTGATTTCGATTGTATTTCCAGGTAGTGTAGGAGACACACAAAATAAAAAAAAGCTTTCTGAATATTAACACTAGTTCATGCAGTATCATAAATAAGAATTTACAGTTATGAATCACAGAAATTAAACCATCAGATGGATTGGAAATAGGAACATAAATCCGATAAAGTACCATGTCTTTCCTGCTGTTTGATAAATTAGAAGTTAACATTTCCACACATGAATGAAATCTGCCAAGTAAAATTACTTTAACCGCTGTCAGATATTTCACTTATCTTCAAATACTGAGTTTTTCCATATATAACTTGTTAAATCTGGATTCACTCAAGCTATTGCAAATGTTTATTTTAGGCCAATGCGTGCTGTGAAAACACATACCCTGGCTCAACTCAAACCTTGTCAACTGCTTTCTGAGCAAACTGTAAATTTAATCACGATATAGTAGCTCAGATTGATTGTAAACAACTCTAAAATGTACTTAAACTTTTTTTTCTTAAAAAAGTCATTTTACCAAGGGCAAAGTTTTCCAATACTTTTTTTTCAGCTTGTGGTTTGTAGCGAGTCAAAAACTAAGCGATCCCAGGGAGGCAAGAAACTGGAATGCTTTAGTGGACTTACAAGTTCATATTTAAAGTGTGAGGGTCTACATATTCAACAGGGAGTTGTTACTATTGCAATTTATTACAAATAGAGGATTTCAGGGGATGATATAAGAGAAAAACCCAAATTAATAAACTTGAGGTCTTAACAATTACCTCATGGGGAAAAACCCATTTTATCTTAGGGGATTTTACAGTGGGGGGTGGGGGTTGAGGGAGTGGGACACAGGTATTCCGGTCTACAGAATGCAAGGGTTCAGGGAACATAAAGGGAGAAATAAGGTATAATAGGCCTTCTGCACAGGTTTGATGAGATCAGGATGCAGACTCTTTGGCTTGGGCAAGGTATGTGATAACATCATGCAAGGAGTCCCTTCACATCCTGCCGCAGGAAAAAGTCCACAGGGATGATGTCAATCTGTTTTCAAACTGGCATATTTCCTTTCTCATGCCAAGAGCACAGGCGGGTGCATTGCAAGTGAACTCCTCCTCACAGATTTGATCAGCATGGAAACATCTTGTTCAAGGAGCAGCATTTTTTTTTAGAATATTTAATATCTGAATTACTTGTACACTTAGTAGGAGTATGCATTACACAATATATATCCACATACATTTAGATAAAGGCCATGGTATAGGATATATAAAGTAGACTTTATATTTCAACAAACGTCAGGAAGAACTGAGAATATGAACATAAAACTGTTCTATATACTTGCCACACTGTCTTGAAAGGATATTATTCCATGTAACATTTAAATAGTTGAAACAGAGATGACAAAAAAAGTGTGGGAGGGTTTTAATTAGTGGGATATTTTTAACTCAATGTGCTTACTAAAATGCTCTTGGAAGGACAACAAGTAATGGGTTTTTTCCTGACTTGGCTATGGGTTCACCTGTAATATTGCTAGAAAAGATGGACACAGCTTGAAACACAAGAGAGCATATCTTGGATTTGAGAATGGGTTAGTGGATGACTGCTATAGCGGAGGTTGGGTGTGGAAGTGGGGATTATATCAGGAGTAATAGCCATTCCATTTGGAATTAATGCCTTGGTATTCATCACTGCCTTGTAGATTCTTCTCTTAATTTCATCATCATCGGGTGTTCAAGAGACTGAATTCCAAAGCTTTATTTCCTGCAATGTGCTGGGAAATACTACTCTTGGAAGCCACTGTGCTTTGTGCTGGATGACTTTTGCAGCTCATGCATCATCTTTTTCAGAGGAAACATGAATACATCTCCATCAATTAACTAAATGGATTCCTTAGTGCATCATTAATTCCTTGTGTTTGGGGGAGAACAAGGAATTGTGAAAGGGCTTGCATCAAGTTTTTCAAGCATAATACCTATACGTTCTGTTTTACTGCATGCATAGAGACTAGAGGTAGCTCTCTGGCAGGTTATATAAGTTGTATCCTCTTTTAAATAAAATAAATTATTCTGATAATGAAAAACAATCAGTTCCCATATACGGAGAAAAAGAAGTTGCTAATAATTAACAAATAATTTCTTCAGTTGAAACATCTCTTATGTAATTAAAAAACAAAAAACCCCCCACCCAAATGTTAACTGTTTGGAATAAAAACATTTTAATGTATTCACAGATTCCAAAGTTTTATGGCTGCTTTAAGTGGGAATCTGTAATGTGATTTAAAAATAATTATTTAGAAGTCATAGATTTTAAAATAATTAGCCTGACTGGTTTTTAATTAATTATCTTAAGCAGTGCGAGCAATCCAAGGAGGATTTATGACGTGTGTAGCAGATGGCATCTGGTTTTTTTGTTTGTGAGCAGGATATGGTGGTTGCATTTCATTAAGGGTATCTGACTGCAGAGCAGGGAGGAAAGCAGGTTGCTTCACTGGTCCTGGCTGGTCTGTGCCACTCCATGTGAACCATATGCAGGGAAGGGGATTTCTCCCCTGTACTGGGAGCCTCCAGGTGTACAGTAGAGAGCTCTTCAGAGCACAAGGGAATAGAGGCTTTTGGTGTGGAAGCACACCAAGCGGTGCCCGGACAGGTGCTCCTCAGAGGCAACAGGGCAAAGAAATCTACATGAGCAGTTGCAAAGTAGGCATTTGGGTTGTTGGACTAAGATGAGGCCCAGCAGAAATACTCTGCCCTGCACGACTGTGATGGGTAGGGAACATGTGTATTTACGAAACCTGTACAGCCTCCAGAGTCCTGATCTTTATTATTTTTCTGGGAGATTTATTACCTCCATGAAAGAATTAAGTCAAAGTGAAAAAGTTGTTGCTGTTGTGAAAGTGAAATCATAAGTACAAATAAAAGAAAAAAAATTACAAAACCAAGTAGTAACTAACAAAAAGAACGGTGTTTTGTACTTGACTGGTATATACTAGGAAGCTTGAGGGATTTCAGGTGAAATTGCGTTGCTCCATTATATGGCTGGGTTGCTAAGTTTGCCTTATTAAAATTTTTAAAAAAAAAAGGAGGAATATTCCAGCAGTGCTTTTAATGAAGGTAAAAGTACAAGGCTATGAAATGCTATATTAACATATGGTGTTAAGCGCTGCCATTTGAATTGAAAAAGAAACATTATGCTAGGCCCCCTTTTTGGAAAAACATGTCCAAGTGGCTCTGATTGGCTCTTTCTTATACAAAGACTTACTAATCCCTGAAGTGTCTTCTACTCATTAATCCATTGCTTAAATAAATATCACAGCAGCCTTCCCCTCTAATGAACATTGCTAGCTGTTTGGACTGTAGGAAGCAATCCTGCTGCATCCTGCAGCCTGTTTCCTGTATCAAGATGTCGTAGGCAGCATCCAAGTTCATATGTCTTGGCACTAAAGCCTGTTATCAAAATGTTATTGACAAACTGAAAGATCACAGCAGTGGCTGATGACAGAGCTAATGGGATTCCTTGTAGAGACAAAAGTTTGAAGAGGCTTTAGAAACATTTTGGCCAAGATATGACAAGGCTTGATAAGAGCGTACATTCGCCTCAAGACTGCAAACACAAGAAAGGAGAGGAAATTTCATGTTAGAGCGACTAGTTAATAGTAATAATGACATGAGATTAAGCAATTATAACTACTGCCTGAATCTTAATAAGTACCTTTGGATAATTAGATTTAGTGACTGGTGGAGCTACCTCTGAAAAGGAGTGTGGGTGGCGCTGCAAGGCTGACATCTGAAATATGAAATCAAGTGGTGCCAGAGGCTGGCAACCCTTTGCTGGCTGGGAGGTGTACAGGATGACCCACTTTCTGCTCTCCAGCTCCAGCACTGGAAGTCTGTGATTCTGTGGCATTTGTTGAAGATACACAAGGAACAAATTCAGCCTATGTAATTTATTAAATAGATACGTTTAAAAAGTCATGAGTGGGGTACTGTGTGTGAGGAGGAGGAAAAGACACAATTTCAAAGTTCAGCCATGTACCTTTGTTTGTAAATCCGTTGAGATTTATTTGTGTTTGTATGCATTTAATGGATATGTGAAGTACATTGTGTGCTGTGCCAATGGTTAAGGGTCTGATGGATGACTGACATAATTATTTGTTATGCACATCATGGATGAGGTTGCTAGACAGACTTTATTAATATAAGAAATTTTGCAAAGTTTTCTCAGAATGATCACTGTACAAGCTTTATAAATCTGTTTATGGTACAAGGCACTAGGCTTGTAGCCATTGATAGCTACAACTCCAAAAAAACCCCAACCATATTTGTGTTTTCTCACATTGGCCCTTTAGATTTCACAGGTTTTTGTGAAGGTGTGGTTCAGTATTATCTTACTGAATTCCACAGTTGCAGAGTGTTAGTATTAGGTTTTTCTAGCTGGGTGATGAACACGGGGTTCCCTGGGTCAATTGAACATACCTGTCCATACAAGATATATAGGATTTATTGACAGATGTCTTACCTTAGTGGATTTTTGAATGAAAGTGGCTGGCAGGGGGAAGAGTTGCAGCAGGCTCTCATTGGCTAGTTAGTGTTACAGTGTATTATTAATAACTTAACCTCAAGCAAAATCCAACCCTCACATAAGTATCTTTCTTGCACAAACTCAGAACAGGGATTAGCTCTGAGTTAGCAACAGGGTCTCCCTGGGAAGATCCCAGGCAGCAGAACAGGAAACACAGAGGGGATAGAAATTCACAAGCTTGGAGTTTTGCAGCAGTCAGGATTAGGGCATGTGTAGACTTACAGCATTCCTATTTTATTCAGAGTTTCAAATAGCTCTTCTGCTTTCCTCAGCAGCTACTGTTCATGATGCCCAGTTGTGGACTTTGGGTTGATCTCTTATATCAGCAGTGAAGTGTACATCTGTCAGACTCAACTGAGAAAGTAATTATAGAGAACAAAAATTCATTTAACTCTCGAAATTAAAGGCAGCAGATGAATTTTGCAATGGCAGGTTGGATTGTGAGTCATCTTTCTCACGAAAAGATCTTCAATACCCACATATTAAAAGTGTATTTTCATAGACTAGAAATAGACCAACATAGACCTTCACTGAGCAGACTGATTTTCCCTGAAATAAAACCCCCACATTTTCTTGAGTGTTTTTTGCCCATGTACTGAAGAGGAAAAATTCCTCTCATTGCGTATGTCATGCTAGTTGCAAATTACTTGGAAATAGATACATAAACTTTCCAAGGTAAACATTTCTCAAAACTGAGTATAACATAGCTATTAATTGAAATTAGGAAAGCTGAATGTTTCTTGTCAGAAGTATGGTTTATTTTCATAAATTAATCACTTTAAAAAAAAAAAAAGGAAAATAGAAAAACCTGAAACAAACCTGTAGCAGAGAATGCACAAATAACCACATTTTTTTGGTCTAGCAGAGATCAGGTCAAAGATAAGTAATTGAAATAAAAAGAAGCAATATAGAAAACTTCCATAAAATTATGAGTAATGACACCTGTCTTAATCTTTTAGTAGAAGTATATAGTATTAGATTATCCGAAGATTTGATATAGAGTATGTGCTTCAGAGCTCCAAGACATGTAGTTTCTGTATGATTTCAACACAAGTACAACATTAATACAACCACTATAGTGTCAACATAAGAACAAAATTAGATCTGAATCATTTACTTTATCTTGAGTGTGATAGTACCAGTGGGGAGCCACAGATTCCCTAGTGGGCTTAAAGAAGGCATACTGAGCCGCAACTGCAACTTCTTGTCATTTCAAATGTAGCCTCAGTGACTGCCAGAATTTTTTTGTTTGGTAGGATTTGGCTTAATGTTGTGGGTTTTTTTGTCATTCTGCTGTGATGAAGATGTGTAGGAGTGCATTCCAGGCAGCAATAGTCAGAAATAAACTGAGCATGGGTGATAGCTGCTGCTTCTCTGTGATCATTATGTAGCTGATAAACAGCAATCTGCTGCTCCATGAGGCAGCAGCTCCAAGCTCTTGGCCTCTTGCTGTTGCTCATTGCAAAAGGGCCCAAGTGAGTGGAGCACATGGTGTTCAGGGGATGTATAAATGTCATAAGAGCTGCAAGAGAGCTTGATGTGTTAAGTAGAAGTTGTGCTAAGAGGGTAGTGTTAAGTAGAAGTAGGTTTGGTGGAAGGACCACGAGGTTGAAGAAGAAATGAAGAAAGTGACTGTCAAGCAAATGGGGAGTAAGGTGGTCCTGTGCAAGGCTAGTTTGACTTGATGATCCTTGTGGGTCGCTTCCAACTCAGCATATTCTGTGATTCTGTGTGATTCTGTAAATAGCTGTGCAGAGAGCATTTTTGGTCATTGGTCATTAGTCCATACAAACCATATATCGTTCATATTCAAGCTGGTTTTTTTACACAATGTCTGTTGTTTTAAACTTCAGCAGCAGAAAAGGAAGTTAAATGATAATTTTTGGCAAGTCAAAATATTTCATGGGTGAAGTCAAAATAGGTTAACTTGCTTCAGATATAAAATCTATTGCATAGACTGTATTAAACACATTTATATAAAAATAAGTTTCAAAAGCAGTTGTTTCTATTGATGCAACTCAACAACTACCCTTCCAATGAAATATTTCAATTTTAAGGTCTTCAAGTAGTACTATCTGTACAAAAGAGAGAGCAGAAAAGTCAGAACTGAGTCAAAACTGAAGGACTTCTGATGTTGTGCTAGTACTTGCATTGTGTTTTATATATTGTTCCAGCTAGTACAAGGGCACGTCAAACCACATAAATACATGAGAGAAGGAGAAGAAACCTAGTTCTGATTCCTTTCAAGCAGTGCAGGAAAATCCAGGTCCCAGTTTAATTATGCTACACTGGTGGCATAAACTTAAATTATTCAGGGAAAATGCAATATTCACAAAGGAGAGCATCCAGTAATGAGAAAGGTGCATTATGACTTCGGTTTCTTTTGATGGCAAATTTCTATGTAAGGAAATATAAGGTAGTCAAGAATGTATATCTCTTGTGTTACATCTCTAAGACTTGGCTTGCTGTAGTATTATCCCCTCTTACAAATTGACTTCATGTAATCTGTATTAGGACTGCTGCTAGTTGTGGTGTGTAAGTGTGTGGTTTGCCAGATCCTGGAAAGCATAACAATCTTCCTTTGCCTCTCTTATCTGTTTCCTCAGAATCACAGGAAGGCTGATGGTCTTGAAAGTTTGTCTATTTACATCAAAAAAGGAATACTCAGAGGTCATCAATTTATCAAGTTTATCATTCCAACTTGATTTAGCATCTCATTGGTAATCTCAGCTGCTGAATTCCATAAATTAGTTTGCATCTTTACAAGCATTACATAGTAAAAACCCCAAATCTGACTCTCCAAAGGTTTTGCTTTAGTCTGTAATGCATTTGCATTCAATGTGAGACTTCTGTGGGAATATTGAAAGCGTTTTTTTAAAGTGCTTTTTCTATCACAACCTTGTGTTTTAGCGCAACTGTTGAAACTTTGTGATAACTAAATAGAGCATGGCAAGAAATTGGTTGAGTTTGTCACTTCACCTCATTTTGAAAGCTGAAAATGAATTATTTAAGCAATGAGATGGCATGGACTTGGCAGCAGTGCTGATCAGTGCCTATCCAGGATGTTTGCCTTGTATTTCCATCACATATGAATGCTGCATTAATCAAAATAATGGACAAGCAAAGGTTTCTTAATAAGGTTTCACATGGTTATTTCTCTTCAGAAAAATATACTTTAAGAGTTTCTTCTACTAAAAGTTACAAGTGAGGGAAATGCTACAATCTTATTTCAAGATGTGCAATGATTAAATGTATTCAAACTCAAATGCTATTTGCTGAGGTTTTTGTGTGAATTTTCTGTCTTATCTTACTAATTACACATCAAAAGCATTTTCACAGAATTTGTATGTTTGCAGTTTGAACTTTGTTTTTGAATTGACAGATTCATACAGCCTTACATTGAGGCATAGCTAATGTGAATTTGGGTTTTGGACATCAGGTTCTGCTGCAGATATTCATGCTAGGAGACTTCTAGATTGCATTGATGGCTGCAGCTCCATTAGCATTTCAGTTTGGATCAGAAGTTTGCTTTTGATTTAGTTTTTTCCCTGGTATCTGACTTGCTGGTTTTCAGTTTGCATTGTGCAATTGTTTCTGCAATCCCTTTGGATGGAAATGAACTGAGTGATGATATCCTGGAGCACAAAGGCTGTGATGCTCTGACAATGCTGTCAGGTAGACCCACCTGTACGTTTTTCTTAACAGTAGCACTGTAAAAAAATTCAAAAAGCTTTTTAAACTCTAATGTTAAGATTTTACTTAAACAGAAAATAAACCTGTGAATTTTTCGAACACAGAAATCCCAATCTGGGTGAAACAGAATTAAAATCCAAGCTTTTGGCAATCAAATTTCTCCCTGCTTGCTGTTTCTGTTCAGAGAAAATCCCTTCCTTCAGCTTTACTTTCAGTCTTGTAACTTTTAGTAGCTTTTTAGGTTGTAAAAAGCCTTTGTTGTCTCTTCTGAATCCCTCAAAACCCCCTTTATTTTCGTTGTCTCTGCAACATGTCTTTGTGTCTGCTTTTCTGTTCCCTGGATAGATACGGTCAGCAACTCCTAGGAAGGAGGAATTTTCCTAGTCAGCATGTAAAAGGAATTACATGGTCCAATATGCTAGAGCAGGAAAAGAGATGTTGCCCGTAAGATGTGGTTATACAGGTTGTTAAGATACGCAAACTTTCATACTTTGGAGGGGGAAAAAGAATTCATTAAAACTATTTTATTTCATACACTAAAAAGGAATTGTTAAAACAAAACCAGTAAATATCTGCTTGGGTCTACAGAAACTTGTAAATGGCTTTGCTTTTATTGCTTCTCATTTTACTCCCAATGGTGGTCAGGGAGGAAGAAGGGAAAGGTTCACCTGGACCAGTTCAGAGCCAAAGGCACAGCACTCACTTTTTCTATATCACTTGTTTTGCATTGTGTTTTAGAGTATAAAATCTTGTCGTTTGTAAACAACCCAAGCATATTAAATAGTTTGGAAACATCAGCTCTTTTATGCATTGGCCTTTGGGCTTGCTTAATGGAGTGTTTTAGAAAGTCTTTATGTTATTGTCATCAAATGGTGGCAAAACCGTAACAAAAGTTAGGATTTAGTTAGGGGAAGCAAACGAAACAAAGCATGATGTGCATTGCCCTAGGACCACATAATCTGTGAGTGATCCAGCCCTCAGGTGTCAATACTCAAAAGATGAACTCTCTTCTTTCTGGTCTCTGAAAATCACCTATGGATACTTCATGGCTCCTTTTAATTCTGAAAACTACACAGTTTTGTTTATGTAAAAACTGGTCCTTTCTGAGTGCAAAATCAGCAACAAAATAAAGTTAGGTAGTCTCGTGACTATTGTTCACCCCTAGCTTCAGCTAAATCAGGTTGTTTTGCTTGCTTTATCATAAACTCCTGACATTTTCCCTCTCTCTTATTCTTTTATATCCTTCCTGCTGAAATCTCAGCATTTTTACAGAACATTTTAATTTGATCTTCACTACTTCAAACGTTCTCCTTTTCTACACATCCAAAATGTTACATCATTATCAACTTCATTGCTCTGATCAAAGTTCCCTCCTTCCTAAATTATTGATCAGGATTTTGTCTTTAAAATACAGTTCAGCTTTCTTCTTATACTTTACATATTCATTTGAAACTTCTGTCTGGCTAATCCTCTCCACCCTGTCCCCTTGTCTCCCCGCCTTCTTTTCCCATAGCACTTGGAATATATTGGTCTCTGTTAACCTTGCTAAGCACAGCCATCCTCCTCTTTGTAAGCACTTTTAATAATCTGTATGTTTTGCAAAGCCTGTAAGTGTAGGCACCCCTTGAAGAACCCATTTACAATGTAACAGGAAGGTTTTCTCTGGTTCCCTTCAGCAACTGATTACAAAAGCACTTCTGTCATCTCTCCATGGTAGGTGCCTTTAGGGGAATGGAGCTGATGGGACTGTGAGCTCTGAGCACTGTGTTTGTGTTCCTTTGAACTTTTAATGTCACAGTCTGCCTCAGTTTCAGCTGATGGCTCAGGAAAAATTAAAAAAACCTTCTACCTAGCTGTTAATACTGCTTTTACAACATGTGGAATATCTTCTTTTGGGAAACACTGAATAAAGTTCCTCAGTTTGTGTCACAGCTTTGAAGGTAGGTTGTTGGGGTTTTTTTGGATTGCACTTTATTTTATAATCTAAACTCCTTCTGAATGTTTCCTCAGGTGATTTCTTAGTCAACATTAGCACTGAACTGTCCTTTGGGCCATTTCAGATGGTTAATAACATGAATGTCCTAGGCAATGTTGAGGTCAAATTGCAGCACCCCACATGTCTGTTTAGAATTTACTCCTCTTGTGTACAGCATCAGCAATCCTTCTCTCTCCAGCTGCCCACAAATATCCATATTTAAAATTGTGTACTTCTGCAGCTAAATGTTTTAGAGAGTTGCTTTGAGTAACCTGGCTTTCTTTTCTCCTAAGATCACCAGCTAATGCACTTCCTTGCAAATTGCAATGATAGATTGTATTATCTTTTAGTTGGTAGTCAAAATCTTGATTTTTTTAGTAAAAGATTTTTAACCCCTGTTTGATTTATACATTCAAGTTTGGACCTTCACCTCGGTTTCCATAATATGAGGAGCAGAGTCTTTAGAGATTCAATATATGAATTTATCCACCAACTGGTAGAATGGTGTTTTACTGTAGAGATTAGATAAAATGTTACCATGAGAAAGCCTCTTCATTTAGATAGCATAATTTCATTTTGATATATTTAGAAAGATGCAATTAGATATTCAGGAGGAGGACAAAGTAACTTCTGTCATTTCTCAGTTACTTATATGGAGAGCTCTAATGAAAGTGAAGATGCATTGGAATAAACAAAACCACAAGTTTTCTCACAACATTGCCACACTAAGGCTACTTGAAGCTTCTAGAAAATACCTGGGCTTTTTTGAAGAGAAAGTTAGCCTTAGGGGAGCAAATAACTTCTTATAATTGCTAATTGATCTCAAAGTATTTCTGATTCCATTAAGTACAGAAAAGCTGTGCAGAGGTTGAGATCTTAATTAAGATTATCTTGCAGCAATATTTTGTCATTTAAGTATTAGAGTTTCATTTCCTAGTAGAACTTTTATTAAGAAAGACAATCTTACAGGGTAACTTACTTGACATAGGCTTTTTTTGTAGTTGTTTACATGCTGTGCTTGAACAACTGCAGCGTTCCTGAATGCAAGAATTCAGATTTTTCTTATTATGGGTTCTTGTCTAACCAGATCCTGGAGGTAAGCTATAGTCAAGTTTTCAAACAGAATAATGTACACATGAGTGTATAGTGGAGTTGTATAGCAGTTTTCAAGACAATGTATAGATAGATGTTTCTAATTTTAATGGTGCCTTTGAGCAAGTAACATTTCCACTGTTCATCAGATTGAAGGGCCATAATTTTAATATAGTCTTCTGTACGCTATCATATTCTTTCCAATCCATTTCACAGGGAAATTGTCCATTGTTAGAAGGATATTCTTTGCATGGTTTGGTCCATCATTGTCACACTATTAACCTTCAAATATTATGCACACAATTGACATACACTAAAAGAAGCAAATCAAGATGTTTTCACTTATTTTTGCTGTCTAGATGACAGGCATTAAATAGCATGCTCTTAATTTGACTGACAACAGATCCACGAACATGATACTTGATTACAGAAATGAACTCTGGGAAGAATTTTGAAGATGTTATTGTTAGAAGTATGTTTTTTTCATCTTTAAGTACCATAACAAATGACTGCCCAGACTTGAGCGCTGACCTGTATGCCAGCCAGGCTTCCATGGGGAAGAAAAGTATGTTCAGGTCTGTTGGCTGAACTACTAATCCACATCTAAGAATGTGGTTGTTATTTCCCTCTCACACCTTTTTAATCTAAATTAAATAAAAATTGAAGCATTGAATACATAGTGCTGGAAAGATATTAAATATATTTAAAAATAGTAGCTATTGTTGTCAAACTCATCAAAGCTTTGAAGTGTAGGATTACCTTTGTAGGTACTCTTTGTCTTAAGACATAAGCCATATAAATCCCAGTTTACAAGAATAATTGAGCCAAATGTTATTTTGCATGATTTAAGATCTCTAAAGTTGTTAGAGAAGACATTTTGCATTTTTGAAACTAAAAGATGCATGAGAACCCAATACTTTCTTCCTGGGTGATTTACAAGAATTTAATCTCATTTTGAAGTGAAGGATGAATTTTTCTCTTAGTTTTCCAACTAATTCACAGGTTACCTCCATAATAGAGGAATAAATCTGCCAAACAGTCTTCCTGGTTCCGGAGGAGACTTATTCCTTATTTTCCTGCACTGATATTGTGAACTGGGTTCTTCTTTTTAAAACTACTTTTCTGTCTATCCCCCCAAAAATGACCTTCCTACAGATACCCCTCTCCCACGGAGTTCTGCAGAGTGCTCTGAGATCTGCCCTCACAAAAGGAGGTGTTCTTCTAATACTCCAAACTGGCATGGGGAAAAGACTTTTCTTTTTCTTCCCCTTTCCTGTTGCCACTGAGCAGTGTTGACTCCCTGCTTTATAACTCAGGTTTTTTGTGCTGTGCCCCACTTTGAATATAGCTTAAGGGGGAGAGAAATATGAGATGGGAAGAAAGAAGTCTGAAAGGAAGCAATCTTGCCAGGAGCAGGTCCAGACTGTTTATTCTACCCATATATCCCCACCCCACAAATCACCTTCTCAGGCCATTGTCAACAGTGCTTTTTCAAGGACTCCAAAACACTAGTATTTTTTTTTCCCAAAGGCTGAAGAAAACTTCTGGATTTCTTTTCACAAAGTGAGTACAATTTCTAACTGGAAAGCCACATCTCACATTAGATAAAGCAGTTTGCTAGGCACATCTAAGGGATTCTGAAAAGGCAAGAAAAAGAGGTGAATGTGTTTTGTGCTTATATAAAGTTTCCCAGCAAGTGTTAGACTATTGGGTTTCCTTTAAAACGTTTGTGGTTTTGTGTGCACTGCTAGTCAGTGGATGGAGAACTAGGAAAGCTGATGAAGTTCTTACACCAGAGCAGTTTTAATGATTTCCATTATTTGAATAAATAAATAAATAAAAGGATATGCTCTAAATTAGGCTTCTGTTGTGCTGAAGTACCAAACTTTTACCATAACTTGAGATCATGGCTCCTGAGCTAATGGCACCACCTTATTGCAATTAGCTTTATTTTTGGTACCTCATAGAAAAAAATACTGGGTTTGCTTTCTGGATTTTGTTATAAAAGATGTAGCAGTGAGGGAAGTGTTTCTTTTATTTCAGAAATTCGTAGCAGCTGTTTGTCAGTATTTTGAAATAGGAACAGGGAAAGTCATGAAATATTAAAACCTTGCCAAATCCCATCCTTTCTGCAAGCATGCCTTTGATTTCTGTAGTTCTTTTTAGTCTGAGTTATTCATACTTTTCCAACAAGAACTAATTTAAACATTCATATTCCTAGATCTCAGATAAATATTTATCTAAGTTTATAAAGCTGCTTCTGCTGATTAGTTAGCTACCTGTTATGAGAGAACAAAGGAACTCAAAAGGCAGCAAATTAAGGTCACAGGTCAGTGTTCAGGCAAAATAGAGCTGGACTACCAAATGATTTTCAGTTATTAAGCCAATAAATCAGGCAGATGTTGATAGATGCGAGCACTGGGGCAGTGTGTCAGCCTCATGAAAAAATTGTTTAACAGATTCAGGTGATCAATGCTGTCAGAATCTTGCATGTGAAAAATCAGATGACAAATTAAGTTGTAAGGCTGTGACACTGGAGATTATTATGTGACCTTTCCCCCCATCCCCACCACAGCCACCATTGTTTCACATCGAGCCTAAAAGCAGAGGCACAACAAATAAATAAATAAAATTATGTATCTATCCATTTGTGTCCCTTGGAAAGCCCACAAGTGAGGTGGAAGGCTAATGGATTTTCAGAGCAAATGCAACCTGCTACATAAGCCCTGATTGAAGAGCTCTGAAGGGGAAGAGAATAGATAAAGGGGCTATTGAATTATTAATGGGCTCTATGATAGTGGTCTAATTAGAGCTAAAGAGTTATCACTTTTTACTAATGGTATCATGAAAACAAAAAATAACCCATCAAAACTCATTGTGATAGAAATTATCTTAGTACTAAATACCTTTTCCCGGCAAAAAGCATTATCCTGTATTTACTTTTAGGAACTTTTGGTGTTTGCATATTACAAAACATGTAGCAAAAGAATCTGACATTCATTTTTTCTTTTTAATGACATCAGCAGAGTCATCTAGTAATTGTTGTTGAAGGCTTGAGCCTTCCTGTTTCCTCAATATGAAGACACTTAAAGATGACAAAAAAAAAAGTGATCTCTATTATAAAGGATTCTCTCCAGTCAATATATCTGCAATCATGGAACACTAAAGTGCCACTTTTTTTGTGGGTCTTTGTATTGTTTTGTTTTGTTTTTAAAGATATAGATGTTTAATAATATGTGCTTTTTGGAAAACTAGGCTCCAAAAGAACCCCAATAGGATTTTCCTGGGAAGCTCACTGTTGGGAGGCAGTGCTCTGGGCTCACCAGCCCCCTGATGTGGTGGGAGATGGGCCATTGCCTTTAAAACAAGTGCTGGAAAGCACATGTGTCACATAATATAAAAATTTTCAGTCATTAAGCTAATTTGCAAGCAGTTAAATTTCAAAAGGCTGCCAGAGTGATGACTTCATGGGAGAAGTTAGCAGAGGAAGCCAACAAAAAGCATTCATGCCTACCTTAGGAGGGAGATACCTGAAAGCCAGCATGAACTGTCATCAGGACATTTAAGATGTTTTCAATAGTTACTCCGTCAGAGATATCAGATTACGGCTGTTACCTGTCTTATAGATGGACAGGAAAGTGCTGTGCATGTAAGTTTTTTGCTGACAAGCTCACCCAGAGAAAAAGAAATTGTTTTTTGAATGACACCAGTTCCCTGTTTGTTTATCTATCTCTGGTTTTTTTCTTTAATGGTCTATCTTATGCCCTGGCCTCAGCACACTCAGATGGCAGCTGGAGTCTCTCTGTAGAAGCCTGGAGACAACTGTCTTCCTCAAAGTGAAATGAAATTGTTGAATGGAAAATATATATGCCAAAAGATATTTTTTTCATTAATTCTCCCTCAGGTCTTTGGTTCCATTCATAGTGACAAAGTCATGGTAAATGAGAATTGATAATGATTTGAAGGGAGTGAGTGAGTAGAAAACTCCAAGTTCAACTCAGATTTTTTAAAAGGAAGAATAAACAGGAAAAGTAAAATTATAGGATTGATGGAGTTTGCTAAATTTGATTGATTCTGCCAGTTTGAAGGAAATGCTGTTGAAGCTGTAATTTTGCGAGGGTGATGCTGGTTTTCAGCATCAGGTCTTAATGGTGCAGAGACTCAGATTCAGGAGCTGCTTTGGGAAGTGAAACCAACCTGGAAAATAAAGTCCCTGAGCTGGTGTGATCCACAGAGAGACTGTGTTCACTGAGAGGAGGCTGTGAGTGTGTTTTGTCCTGAATGGTACCTGTGGGAGCTGCTGATATGGTCCTTCTCCCTGCTACCAAACACGTCCTGATCTTCTGGGACAGGGGTTTAGGTGCTGGCTCTTTAATCCAGTTTATTCAAAGAAAACACAAATATTTGTATTTAGAAGTTTTAACTGACCTGAATTAGAAGGAAACTACACAAATTGACATCCTGCTGCTGTGAAGGGTCAGCATCTCTGTTTTTTTGGGGCTAATGGGAAGATTTCATCATATTCAGTTGTACTTAGATCAGGAAAGGAAAATGCAGCACAATTGTGTTAAATATATGACACTGCTGAACCTTACTCAAGGGTGCCTTTTTTTCTCTTCTATATTTAGCACATGCCAAATTAGCCATGCTTTTTGAGTCTAAGCAATCACAGCTGAACTTGGTTTGTTAGTGTACACTTTGCTAAATGTTGTAATGTGTGAGAAAGGAGAGACTATTGACAAACAGAAACACAAATGCCTCTGTTCATCACCCATGAGCACGACCATGCAGAATGCTTTGCTGTCACTAAAATAGCACTGCCATACATGAGTGTCTGGATGATTCAGCTGGCTTGGGGGGACAGTATTTGCTGCATCTGATTACAAGTGTGCTGCCTCCAACACCAGCTTTTTATTCCTCGCCTAAGCCACAAAATGGGAGCTCTGCAGCATTACTCACACAAGTACCGCTGTGGAGGTCCTGCCACTGTCAATAGCATACTTCTGGCCCCATGATGGCTGCTCCATCACACAGCTGTCTCACAACTGTCTCTTGTATCTCCTGGATGATGCTTTTAGGCTATTTCAGGCAGTTCTATTTCTTCTTGCTTTGTATGAAAAAAAAAAAAGGCAATAAGAAGGGATAGAAAGCAGCAATTTATTAATATCATACAGACTTGTGAAATATTGCTTCTTTTGAGATCCTGCAATAATGTATGAGCAACATAGATCAGTTTGTGAAGTTAATTTCTTTCGAGAAATTTTGTGTGTTGCAGGAAACTACATAAATACTCCATAATGGTGCTGTTTGCTACACTGAAGCAATAACCATTTATTTTTGTGAGTTCCAGAGGATTCTTTATTATTAACCCCAGTGTTCTCTGCATAGGTTACTTTCATCTTTGTGGAAACCCAAAAACCTTCCCTTATCAACTTTTAATTTTCATGCACTGGGGGAACTGAAATGAGCCAACTGGATACCCTAGGGACCAAGACATCGCAGGAGTTGTACAGTGTCATTTTAATGGAGACACGTTAACAGATTCTGACCACACAGTGCACTTACAGTGTGCTGGTAAAAACTACCATGAAATTTGGGTTAAAAAAGAAAAATGTAAGTCCTTGGTTTATCACGTGTGTAACAAACTGTCAGAAGACTGCATGTGGTTATATAATTAAGGGCCGCTGTTCCTCACTCTGCGACAGTGTTGTTAACGAGTCGACTCTATCGAGGGTCTCTTCTCAGATGTAACTTAGGGTGCTGCACACTATCATTTTAAAACAGCATGAGTACAATGCCAATTTATTAAAATACTGTTAACTCTCTCATGAGGCTAATTAAATATAACAAGTTTGCTTCTGGGATTGGCTCCACAGTCTGCAGGCTGTTCTTTCACCAGATCCTTTGAGGTTTTCCATCTGTGTGGGAGACCAAGAGCAGCCCCATGCTACACCGTTTTCTGCACTTGGAGAGATTTGTAATTCCCTATCAGAGAGGTGAAAATTACAGTTAGCTCTTGACTGCCTCCAAGATTGAGGGGCAAAAATTTTTCATCTAAATATCTGTCCTAATGCTGTGAACCTTTTTGTCTATTAATAATGAGACCCTGTTTATACTGGTACATTAAACATGGCTGCAAACATGACGGCCCAGTTTCTGAGGCCAAATGATGAGAAACAGCCCCTATCTCTCCCTGGTTTAACTGTCTTTAGCTTCCACAGAAGCTGCATACGAAGTGTCTATTGAGCAGTACCTGGCCTATCAGCTTCTGACTTCCACACAAGAGCAGTTGTGAGAGGATGTCATGGTTTAAGCCCAGCCATCAACTGAGCACCACACAGCCACTTCTCACTCCCTGCCCTAGTGGGATGGAGGAGTAAACTGGAAGAGGAAAAGTTAGAAAATTTGTGGGTTGAGATAAAGGCAGTTTAAGAGGTAAAGCAAAAACCATGCACACAGGTTACTTGGGAAGACAACCAACAACAATATTTGGGAAGACAAACACCGTCACTGAACATTTCCCCTTACTCCCTCTTTCCCCAACTCTTTGTGCTGAGCATGGTGCCATATGGTATGGGATATCCCTGTGGTCAGCTGGGATCAGCTGTCCCAGCTGTGTCCCCTCCCAACTCCCTGTGCACCCCTAGTCTACTTGCTGGTGCGGCCGTGTGAGAGGCAGGAAAGGGCTTGGCTCTGTGCAAGCCTTGCTTGTTGATAATGAAAACATCCTTGTGTTATCAATAATGTTTTAAGCACAAATCCAAAACAGAGCACCATCCCATCTATTATGAAGAAAATTAACCATACCCAGCCCAAATGAGCACAGATATTATTAGCTGACCAGGACCAAAATCACACCAGGGATATTCTAACGATGAAGACATATAAACAGTCTTGTCTCCAATCCTAAGTGTTTCCCAAGGTCCTGTTTGATTTCCTGGTAACTTGTGAGTGCTATCACAGGATAAAAATGCTGTTAACATACTTTTAATCAGATCAGTACCAAAGCAGTTTATTGACTTCTTAATGATGCACATTCAACCAGCAATCAGGAAACTATACATTTCTACAGCTAATCTCAAAAAGTCTCATCACACCCACACCAAGTTAAGGGCTTCCCTCACTGCAGATGCTTGTAGGTTCTGGGTGTTGAGGTCACTCACCCTGCTCACAGTGTCATGCCTTTCTTACTCTGTGTTCTCTAAGCTATTTTGCCAAGAGGGAGCAATGGGATCCAGCCTCACAGAGTAACTTCCATCCTTTGTAGACAGATGAATGTGTGCTCAAGTGGACTATCCAGTATGAAATATACACAGGTCTAGCTTTTCTTTTAAAAAAACCAAACTGTAGTAGTAATAACACGTATATGATGGGCTTGCATTTTCAATGTTTTTATTGCTAAATAACAGTGAAACCCCTCACTTTAAAAGGCTCTATAATAAACACCTGTTTAGCAAAAAGCTTGATAGCCTTTCCTTCAGTTTTGTTGTATAAGAATTGAAATACATCATCAAAAGGAGTGAATACAGGCCATACTCACAGGATTTGATTTACACAAATGAGAATGTGGTCAGATAAAAGCATATTGTTCTTATTTGCATATATATTTTCTGTAGACTGTTTTCAGCAAAGCCATTGGAGTTTTTGCCTTTTTTTTTTCTTTTTTTTTTTAGCTCCTTATCTTATATTTTCAAAGGCTGGAAGTAATCACTTTTCCTACAATCTGGTTTTTTAAAGTAAAAGACATTTCTAAATAATATAGCCTAAACCCCTCAGACAGGCTTGACTAATGCTCCTTTTTTATGACTCATTCAAATGTTCATGTAGGTATTTTTCTGGAGGCTAAATCTCTGTGCACCTTCTCCTGCAATCTTTCCCCTCCAGACTTGAAATGTCTGTCTCTCTGTAATGCTAGGTCTGGAAGCCCTGATGAATGGTGCAGGTATGTGCCAACTACCAGCCCACAGCTCCATTTCTGTAGTACATTCTGCCTTGTTTCCTCGTGTAAGTCGAGATGGTGGACCATCATTACAAAGCACATGCATCCATGCTCTGGAGACAGGGGTAGAGTGTGCCTCCTCAACTTGAAACTTTGTAAGGCCTTCTTTGAGTCAGCAATTTTTTTTTATACTGTTATCAGGAACACTTTTACAGTTGAGGTGGTTTTACTTAATCTAACTCTGTTATAGATTAAAGAAGTAGATTGGGATCTGAACTGTTAGCTCTTTGGCTGTTTTTCTCTGTCAATGTTTCTAAATAGTAATAAAGGTGTGCCACATTCTCATGAATATCTTAAGCTTTGATCAAGGCATCTGTATAGCAAATACCCAGTAAATTGAATGCACTAGAATAAATTGTGTAACTTCCTTTCAGATTACCCCATAATCTCCAGGCAATGTTTCTCACTTTGAGTTCTAATTATCCTGCATCTTAATTGAGCCATGGATTACCCATAATTATCTATTTTCTGTGGTAAAACAAACTCATGTAATTATTCTTTTTTTGATGCCTTGAACTTATACATGATATGAACAGAAATTAGGCCAATGTGTACTGGGCTAGCAACAAGAGTGGGTTTATTCTTTTAGCCCTGAACTTCTTCACAGCAGTGTAATTTGATTTTAAGAGAGCCAGAGATGTCCCCCCAGAGAAGAGACAATCTACTTGGGGATGTAAATAATGGAGATGTAGTCTAAACCTGTCTTTAATCACCCTTATCCTCTGCCACTTAAACTAGGGTTAAGGTGTGTGGAGATAAATGGTCATAGTGCACTGTAATACTGCTATTCCCTTCGTACTGTGGGTTTTGGAGATGTGAAATGCTTTCGCACTGCATTTTTTTTACAGCAGGTAGACAGGGCCTTGAACAGCTCCAGGATGAAATGACCTTTGAAGATGCTTAACGTTATCCATCTCTGTCTGAAGCATAGTAATCAAGATTCAACTCAAGCTTTACCTGAACTAAATCATTAGGCAACTAAAAACAAACCTAAGAGAATATTCTCCAGAGTATAATAGATACAGATCTTTAGGATAATGCAGTTCTAAACCTTATATCCTGAGATTTGGCATCTCATTTTACAAAGGCCAATAGATGACATGCTCTAAAACAAATATAATGCAGGAAAGGCAAAAAACAGATAAAAGGTTTTGAATCATGTCATTCTCTGGTGTGTATCTCTGTTCTGTGTCCCATGATGGAGCACCTGCAATTGAGGCTTTCTAGAAATAACATAGCACAAAAAGGTCAGATATCATGCAACTCCTCTGCTGAGGCATCTGTCAAGTCATGTTTCCTGTCAAAACAAGGTAATGTCCTGAAAGAAAGCAGTATGTTTTTCAACAGTCTGTAGCATATGGCACTGGAAATGCATGTCAGTAAAGTAAAAGTCATGCCACGTACCTGCTTTTCAACTGTAACATGTTATTTGTCATAAAAAGCTGAAGTTGTTTAATTTTTCATAAGCAATTTCCATGTTTTCACATATGGCTTCACGTATTGGATTAAAAGCCAAAAGCAGGGAGCCTCTTTGTTCAGTATAGAAATGACAATGTCAGTACATAATGTGTAATAAATACATCATTAGACAAAATTTGAGGCTGATTGTCATTTACACAAAGGCCCTCATACACAGGGTCAGCAGTGCACAGCAATGTTAGTTTAAACAATTCACTTGAAATTGTGAATCAGGCCCAAATACTTCAGTTTAAATCTAACGAGCAGTCTTCTTTTGAAAATTCGACGAGTTGTTTCTAAGGAGAAGGAAGTATTGAGAATAAGGTTATATCTAGAAGCAAATCATTCAGGCATGCTTTCAAAGCCCTACAATGTCCTTAAATGCTAATATTTTCAGTGGGGAATGTACATAATGAAATGTGTTTTAAAATCTGCACTAATACCACAGTGGTAGTAACACTAGAAATAATAATTTATTAGAAATAATATATTGGATAAAAGATGAAAGGCTCCAATTGCTCCTTATTGGATCCGTACAAAAAGAGTCACTGCATTCCAGTTGAATAAAGGCGGATACGCCTTATTCCTGTACTAGTTTTAAATATTTGCCAGCCAGAAGGAATTTAACCTTATTTCTTATTTTGTCTCCTCACAGTAGAGAAGTTATGTGGCTTTTTTACAGGTCTGTGCACCCAAAACTTGCATAGGTCTTGGAATGGCTGTTAAAGGCAATAGGTAGATGCAATTTCTAGTGAGGATGTCATTTAAACACTAACTGCTTTGATTTGCGAAGATATCAACTTATATCATGCACATTTTAATGCCTTGAGTGACTACTGCCTTGGAAAAGAAGTTGCATGCACTGTATGGAACATTAGTTCTTATAATTTTATGCTTTTTTGCCTGTTTGGGAAAAAAATAATTTGATTGATACATAGAAATAAAGTCACAAAGCCCCAGTGTTTGCAAACTTCTTTTCTTGCTTTCTACCAGTTCATTGCTATTCAGGATTATATCTGTATTACTGCTACGTATTATAAAGAGGTTTGTGTCTGGTAGAAGTCAGAACAGCCTGGCTTCTGTTACATCCATGGTTTTAATCAAAGTGCATTTACATATCTTGTTGTGAATATGTAAATCTATAAACATACAGAGAGATAAAGATTACTCAGCACTTTATGACAGCAGAAACGGGAGGTGATGTGTCTCCATCTAGGTCTAAGGCTAATGTGACCTCTCGAAATATTTAGGGCTAATCGTTAAATCTACAAAGTTTGTGGAAGATTCAGTCTTGTTATACGTCAGAAATATCTTTTTTTTTTTCTTTTTTTTTTTTTTTTTTGGCAAAGTGCAGCAGTATGTCAAATCTGTGAAAATATCTCCTATACCTAAGATCTGCTTTAAAAATTAACAAACTTCCCAACCCCAAAGCCCTAGGAGTAAATTGAGGGAAGTTGTTATGTTATAGCTTATACAGGAGACAAAAATAGATAGTTTCACTTAGCTAGTTTAGAAACTATATTAAACAGCAGCTGTCTCCTTAGTTAAGAGGATTTTGTTTCGCTGGTCCTTCAAAGTTGGGAGGAGCATTTAAAATGAACTGCTGATAGTGTTAAAATCCCGATGAATTATGAATGTAGCGACAAATCCATGAACCTATTTACTTGGATAAATCTAGACAGAGCATTTACTTTTGAGTCCTCACTTCTTTAGGACTGATGCTGCAAATTGAGGCACTCCAAGTTCCCTTTCGTGTACAGAAAGGGACTTGTGGTTCACACAACTGCCTGACCTGCTTTGGGCACATAAGCACAGATCTCCTTACAGTTGATTTCTTTAAAGTTTTCATTCTCAAGCCATGAATCCTCCATCACTTGGATTGATTTTTCTATGATTTCCCAGTCTTTATAGTCACTTAAGCTATTAAGACTTCTATCTGTAAAACTCTTGATTCAGGAGTGTTTTGAACATACTTAATCATAGGGAATACAAGGCAATGGAAAATCAGCTGTGCTCTTCAAAATGTAATGTTACATTGTAAGAAATATTTCCAAGACTTTCCATGTGGCAGTGTGAAAAAAACAGATCAATACACAGAATGAGCATGTATGATACATTCCACTCATATATGTTACCTGCTCAGATCCAGCACAGCAAAACTTCAGCAGCAGGGACATGTCTATCTTTGAAGAATTCAGCTCAGGATTTGTTGAGGATTGGAACGTTTTTTGCTCAAAGTGGTACCTGTATACAACTCACTGTCCTGACTCCACTTCTCATTCCCTTGTCTGTGTCTACCTGTCGCTGGCACCTGCCACGGTCTCTCTCCCTTGTGAGATCCATTCCCCAGTGGCAGATGCCACCCTTGCCTCATGCGGAACCACCATCAAACAGTGTCTGGCATGAAGGCCAGTGGGCTGAGGGACCCTCAGGCTGTGCAGTGCTGCAGCCAGGATGTGCTGCATCCAGGGCTTCTCATGCGCTCCAGGTGCAGAAGCACAGCCTTCGTTTGAACATGAACGGTATGGGTACCATGACCCACCATGGCAGAGACCTGCTTCCATCAGCTGGCCTGATGCCTGAAGTCTTGCCTTTGGGACACCAGGCCATTTTAAGGGGTCTGAAAGCTTGAGGTTATCTATTAATGTAATTACATCACACAAAACAAGAGTAGACTGTGTATTTCTTGTCAGTATTACGTGTGGAATCAGTGAAAGGCTTCTATTCATCGACCTTTAAAAGAATTAAACGAGCAGAAGCTCTGTGTTTCTCCTGAGGGTGTCTGCACTTCCACTTTGGAGCCCAGCCCCAGCCACTCCTCACAGAGGCCGCCCAGCAGGCCCTGCCAGACCATGGGCACCCGTGTCCCATATGCCTACATAATGATATGGATAAAAAATGGAGCTATTTCCTGCTCCCAGCCTAGGTTTTCACCAGGTGATCTGTAACCATCTGCCCCACTGCAATCCCTTGGTTCTTCTACTAATGGAAATGCAACTACTTTATTAAAGTCTCCTTACACTGCTTTTTTTATTTGTCAGAGCTTCTTTTTTTTTTCTTCATAATTAATCCATATGATCTCATAATTGTAGAGAAATGCAGCATTAAAAAATAAATATACCTTGTCTTTCACTGATAACTCATATTTTGAAACACTTAAAGTGAGACAGAAAGTATGTCCATTAGCTTCACAATTTCTTTTCTCTCCCTGATTTTGCATCTTAAGTGCAAGAGGATGAAAACTAAATTTCCTCATCAGCAAAGAATTCTCAATGAGATTTTAGAACTCCCTGAACTGTTTATAAATCTTTTCATAATTTAATACTCAAAACCTTCAAAATTATGTGGTCTACAGAGATAGTAAAAAGATAGATATTAAACAGCTGTTTTTCTTTACTTTGTGGTCTTGAGAATTTTGCAAATGCCAAAAAGAACCCCGTTACATTGTATAACATTTTGAAGATCTGGTCTACATCTGAACAAATGCAATACAAATATTTTTTTCTGTTACATTCTTCTTTTGTGGATAATTAATCTTATCTAAATGACCAGTCACATGAAGGTATTAGGCATGTGCCATAATCTTCATTTGGCTGTGATTCCCCAGATCTCATAACATCCCCTGATGTTATGAGCAGCCCAAGAGGAAGGGACCTGCTCTTGGCTTCCAGGGCTTCTTGCCCTGCCCTGGCCAAATGGACAGTAGCATCTGGATGGCTTTTTCAACACCTGGGTATTCTCACTTCTCCAGAATTCCACAGTCCCACTGAAAGTCTCCTTGGCCCTAGCCTGGGAATAACACTGGACTGCTTATCAGCACCAGACTGTTCAAGGGCCAAAGATCTGGCTTGAAAAGAGTGGATATATTTCAGGTAAAGTATTTGCTAAGGAAAAAGCAGTCTTGGCAAATAGGATAGATTGCCTGTATCACCAAGGACATGTAGAACTAATTAATACTGAGGAGTCCATCACAACGATAAAGAATTTAGGACAACCCTGGAAATGGAAGGAGTGGACATAGTCACAGGGACTCAGGAAAAAACTTTCTGAAGCTAAATATGCCAAGATACCTCCCAACCAGAACTCTAAGTGTGCTATTGAGTGAGCCAAACATCAAGGCCATTTCCCAGTACATGATTGCCATATTGCTATGCTCTAATGTTGCTTTATTTTATTGCTAGAGATGCTTTAATATTGCTGTATTGCTAAGAATGATAACACCCAAAATGGCAGCATACCTTTTGAAACAAAGTTGTTCTAAAATAAACCCTACATATATATGTTTTCAAACACCTATAATTCAGTCTGTTTTTCACTCTAATCCACCCCAAGGGATTCATTAATAAGAACCTGGATTACCCTCCCATTTCTGGGGTGGGTTGCAACGATGTGGGAAACCGCTATTGAGTGAGTTAAACTTTGTGAACTTCTGTTACCCTCTGCAATTTCTTTTCTGTGTGACTACAGTAAGTTATAGGTAGAAACATTCAGCTTAGCATGTATTAGAGTGATCAGTAAAATATTTTTTTCCTCAACATTTGTCTTAGAAGTCCTTGATGGAACATAAGGATCTTTTATAGTCAGTGAAGATGTGTAATCTTAACTGTAGCCCCTTGGGGCATGGAGCTTGTCTTATGTTAAACCATAAAGTTTACTGATTATAATAAATAGTCAGTGATTCAATAGTGCTAACAGGTCTCCTTCCAAATTAAGAATTTCTTTCAAAATGTTCCAATAGGAATAAAAGGTATTTTTTAAGCAGAAGGAGTAGCTTAAGAAAACATCTTAAATGTGTACAGGCATACCATTATATTGCATTTTATTCACTGAAGGGGATGCTGAAGCTAGAATGGAAGTAAATTTTATGTGCAGGTAGCAATGAGCTTCTTTTCTGTAGCCAATATAAATGTGGTTAAACAGCTTTAAATTTTGTTATGTATGAAAATATTAAAATGTAAACGTTTTCCTTGTAAATACTACCTGTGCTATTTTTAACTTGCTGAACCTTTACTGGACAGATATGATTTCCTGCTGTTCTCCCTAGTGTTTCACAGATTTCTAATTGTTCTGCAGCGCACATGGTAGGATAAATTCAGCCTTTAAATCTTACTAGTGGTCACTAAACTCTCTTCTGTCTTGTTTCTTGCCAGAACAAGGGCGAACTATGTGTTCTCTGGAGACTTCTCTGGTGGTCTGTGAATCTGCCTAGTGGTATAATTCTCATTCTTTAATTCCCAGCTTTAAATTTGATTAAAAAGAAAGCTTAAGGTACTTTAAATACCCTTACGTTATCTGTTTTCTGGATAATGAATTGCTGTGGTTGGTCCTGTAATCAGTCACTAGTGGGAGGAGAGGTGATCTGTGCAGAAATGTACTTTGTTTCACATAATAGCATCTGAAATTCGTGATTCACACTCTCAAGAGAATAATTGTTTTGGCTATACTAGGAAGTTGCTTTCCTGAGACCTGGGATAGCAATCTTTCTCTTCATTTGTCATTACTATCCCTTATTGCAGAGGCACTGGTGTGAACCTAGATCTGCTTGGTATCATCCCCATAGAATATCCTGGGACAAAGTGAAGAAGCCCAGGAAAGGTGTGTTGGTAATAGGATAATCATGGAATCATAGAATGCTTTGGGTTGGAAGGGACCTTAAAGATCCTCTAGTCCCAGTCCCCCAGGCCATGGGTAAGGCCACCTCCCACTAGAGCAGTTTGCTCTTCTGGGAAATATCCAGTGGGCAAGTTGCTCTGTGTGTAGCTGTTCAGTGCTTCTTTGCATTTCTCAGTTGCTCATGAGACAGCAAAATGTTAGAACTGGTGGCAAAGCATCCTTCACTTTTTGTAGATATTTGTCATTTGATTGTGTAGATCATGGCATAGCCTGTGATTCTGTTCTTCTGGTAAGCTGGAAAACAGTATTCAGTAGTACTCCTATATACTATTATAGCTATTAAATCATTAGATCATGGGATCTACTCTGATGACTACTCTGGATATAATATCCAGGCATTCATCTCTAAAATGCCCACTTCACTTCTTAGAGCATTTAGGAGCTTTTGGGAAGAATTTTGTCATCTCTTTCCCCTCATGTACTTTTGCAGTCCAGCCTACTCTGAAATACAGTTCCATGCGGGAATGATCTTTGATGAATTTCTGTCTTTTTATTTGCTGTAGTCAAGAGTAACCAGTCAGAGAGGTTTGGGGATGCCTTTCTAAAGGAGACCAAAGAACTGTGCAGAATGTTGAGTAGGCATTCCATACAAATGCATTTTAGAGCATCACACATTGTACATTCTAATCCTAAGGGGCCAAGGAAATGATATAATTATCATACAGGCTTTCAATAGTTTAGTCAGGGGAAGAAAAATATCTGTAAACATGCTATCAAATTTACAGTTCATTGAAAGTGACAGAGA
The DNA here is from genome assembly GCA_013396775.1 of Cephalopterus ornatus. NCBI lineage: Eukaryota > Metazoa > Chordata > Aves > Passeriformes > Cotingidae > Cephalopterus > Cephalopterus ornatus. Next base: position 74,969 of record VZRE01004053.1, read on the forward strand.
TATAAAAGAGTGGCTAAAATGATAGAATATGGAACGTTGCAAGAATGTATAGCATTTAATCTTGTATACTCAAATGCATGTAACATTTCTGCACAGTTAATGATCCAGTGCTTAAGCTTGAGTGATAATGCATCATTACTAGACACATCTATGAATGTAGAAGACAGCATTGTCTAATTAGCTTTATAGTGGATTGATTTTTTTTACATTGATATTGGTGATGAAAATCTTTTCTACTTCTTACTCTCTTTTGCTTATGTTGTTTTCATAAAATTACATGCCTCTAAATTTTTACTGCTATTACATAAAACATTCTGCTTATTGTTCCTTTTGTCTAGTTTCAAAAATGTATAGTGGGCATTTCTTTTCCCTTATTCCTTTTATCCACTCTTCCCTTAAAAAAAAAAAAAAAAAAAA
>VZRE01004053.1:75454-175517 GCA_013396775.1 Cephalopterus ornatus
AAGATGGGAGCTGAAAGTATTGTGAAATTGAATTGACTCAAAAATTAAAATCTTTCAAATAACTGGTCCTGTCAAATCTTTTCCTTCCACTCTGATGCATTTCATGGTAATTTAGAACAAGTTTCGGAAATTTTACAATAATAAATACACTTCTGCTAAAAGCATACATTTTACAAGCAATAATTTAAAACTGTTCATGACATCAGTTATATTTTGCCATGGTGAAATATATAACACATTACATTTTATCAGCACAATGAAGAGATACATTCCAGAACCATAAAGGTGGAAATCAAAATGGTCTTTCCTTTGCCTAATGGCTTTAATGGCAGGGATACAATAGAACAAAGTTGCTCCTTTATTTAAAATTTCATTTTATCAACTGTCTGTAACCTGTCAGAGTGCGCCCAGTGCATGACGGTTGTACCATTCCATTCAGTTCCACCCCAACAGACTTATGACAATATGCAAGCTGACTGCTTTCTTCTCTTTCCTCAGACATGGCCAGGTTCTGCACACTACAGATTTATTAAAATGCTATCTGAGCTCCATTAGGGATCAGCACTATCTATTATCCACTAGCTGTCCCTCTATGGGCTCATCATCCATCCATCGCTTTTCCACCAGAACTGTTGCAATTTTTTTAACAGAGTTCATAGAGCAAACAAAACTGTTGGAATGTAAGAATGACGGTAGTGGGTTTTACGTGGTCTGGCTGTTAGCGTGTGTGTTTCTGTCTTGGTTCTGTGCCCACATAGATAAGTTTTACAATGGTTATTTTGAAAACAAATGTCTTTGGCAAAAATCTTTCCCTGTATAGATTAAAGGGAGTTTTACCATAGGAATATATAATATCCCAAGTTGGAATGGATCCACTAGGACCATCAAAGTCCAACTCCTGGCCTTGCACAGGACAGACACAAAAATCCCATCATGTGCCTGAGAGCATTGTCCAAATGCTCCTTGAACTCGGACAGGCTTGGGGCCATGATCAGTTCCCTGGGGAGCCTGGATTTCCCTAGAGAGCCTGTAATATGCGTTTACTTTTGTGGTTGTGTCTGATACATATAAATAAAGTGTATATCTAGAAATCTAACTTAATTAAATAGTTGGCTGAACTGTCCAATAGCCAAACTGCCAGAGGTTACCTGGAAGCAAAAAAACCTGGTTTTCCTCCAGCACAGGCATGCCATAAACAATAAAGGAAAGAATGCATATACTATATGAAATTCAAGGTACCAGTAGATAAATTATATATATTAAAAAAAATAAAGCTGCAGGATTTCCATTCCCTTTTCAAATGTTTCCTAATTAGTTAGGAGCAAAAATCCCATTACATTTTTAAAGTGAGAGAGCACTCAGGATCTTAGCACATCAGCAGCGCTCTGGATGATGTGGCCTACCTCTGGATATTTGGAAGGGATGTCTCAAAACACAGACTTCTGGGGCAGCTGTACTCTCCTAAAGAATTCAGAGCTCCCACACGCCGAACAGTGGCAATATAGCCTCCTCATTTTATTTTGCTATGCTTTGGTGAGCAGGAACCTGTTAAAGCTATATAATAAGGAAAAGCCTTGCCATGTTAAATATCCTTCCTATCACAGGAATGCCTTGAATCTATTTAATTTACCAATGTGGCTATTGCAACATTGCCTTAGGAAGAAAATACCTTAAAGCAGTGTATTTCATGGCAATATATATTCAGGTATATTAAAACAGAAAAAAAGGAGGAAAAAGGATGTTAAAATATAAAAAAGAAAATACAGAGATGTGTTTCAAGAAGGAAACAGACATTAAAAAAAATGCTTGTTTTCACTTTCCTGAAAAGGCTATTGGTGTTTAATGATATTTATGAACATTTAATTAGGACCAATATCTTCTTTTTCAAGTGCTCCCCATAACCAATATTCAGAGCAGCTTGTTCTTGTGCTACATTAATTTACAAACTTTAGCCTTGGGGCTCTCAATGGCTCCATCACTTTCAGCATCGAGTATTGTCAGAATTTCCAATGAGACACAACATCATAGAATGTAATGAAAAAGAAAAAACATGAGAAAAAAAATGAAAACCACAACAAACATAGCAAACAGCAAATAACTACCTACTGTGGAAAAAACAGTCAGTTCCCTTGAGGGACACATGATGGGACTAGACAAAGAAGGAAATTCATTAGCTATATAGCTATGAATGAATAAACAAGATAACAGTACAAGCTTATCATCTATGATCTTTGTTATAAGATACAGATATCAGATACGTAAGAGTGTTGAAAGAGTAATTGAACAAGTCTTTTGCTGTTGCTCTTTGGACACAGTGGTGTATCCTCACATGATGGGGAAAATGAGATGGAAACTAATGCCGGCAGAGAAAAATTCAATCAGCTGAGCTGGAACACAGATAAATACATTATACAAGATGAGAACTCTGGCAAGTGTATGCTTCTAATGTCTCTCAAACACCAAGTTGTCCACATTCCACTTGTAAAACTATAAAAGGAGAAAAAAAACACCCTAGCAGTTTCCATTTGTGTGAATGGAAATTACAATTAATTATCAGGCCTTGAAATTATCTTTTTGAGTGAGAATGAGCAGGTCCAACTAGTTTGTAAAGCATTACTTTGTTACAGCTTCATCCTAGTAAACAAATTTATCAATCAGCCAGTTTCATGTAATCCATGTTGTTATTTTAATAGGCAAGAACATTGTGTTTTCCATGGGCCTCTGGGCAGGGAATAGTCTATAATCAGCAGCATATTTTCTAGTAGAAGTATTTTGATTGAGTTGTGGATATTGTCTGCCTGGGCTTCAGAATGGCCTTGACACCCAGTTGCATGTGTGCCAGCAATGTCCCTTGCTGCACAGAAGAGTGATGTTATGCTGGGCTATATTAGATAAAGCACTGCCAGCAGATCAAAGGATGTGACCCCTCCCCTCTCTCTGGCACTGCCGAGGCCACACCTGGAGTGCTGTGTCCAGTTCTAGGCTCCCCTGTGTGAGGGAGACGTGGATATGCTGGTGAAAGCCCAGTGAAAGGTAGATAGGATGATTTAGGGACTGGAGTATCTCTCCTCTGAGGAAAGGCTGAGAGAGCTGGGACTGTTCAGCCTGGGGCAAAGATGACTAATGCGTATAAATACATGGAGAGAGTGTGTAAAGGGGACAGAGCCAGGCTCTTTTCAGTGACAGAACCAGAGCCAGTGGCACAACCTAAAGCACAGGAGAGTCCCTGTGAGAATGAGGAAACACTTCTTCACTGTGAGAATGTCAAAGAACTGGCACAGGTTGCCTAGACAGGTTGTGGTGTCTCCATCCCTGGAGATATGGAAAAGCCACCTGGATAAGGTGCTGGGCTGTAGGTGGCCCTGCTTGAGCAGAGCGGTTGGATGAGATGATCTCCAAAGGTCCCATCCAGTATCAGCCATTCTGTGATGCTGATTTATGGTTATGAAAGTTGTAGTGATAAATCAATACTCCTTTTTTTCCCCTCCCCTTACAACATTGAAAAGGTGGACATTTTTTATTGATTTCACATATATGAGAATATTCCACATTGCTTTTATTTTTTTTTTGGTAAATTTAGTTTGTGATTCTGACTCAATACCCAATTCTATACCTAATAGTTTTGAACTTTTGAATGTGGTATATTTTAAAGTTGTAGTAATAAATCTTTTTAAAGGTTTAGTAAAAATCTTAATGTATGATTTGATAAACTGTAACTCAAATATTCATGTTATATTCTAGCTAATCATGCATTAGCAATAATGTACTAATGTATAATACCCACTACTCTTGTCTGTAATATTCTTGTTACATGTATGAGTGATGTTTTTATTCTTTATAAATAATTTTTTAACGTGGGAATTTAGTGTTACGAAATTTTGTGTCTTGGATCCAGAATTCTGTCTTCATCTGTCATACTTTGGAGACAAATTTGGTGTAGAGAAAGCAGTATTTCAATATATAGTACCTCAAAGGTGTTCAAGGTTGGGCCTCAAAAGTAAGAGAATAGTGCCTTTAAGACTCAGAAATGCCAGAACTTTTGTCCCAGTTACTTATAAACACAAAAGACCAATCTTGTTGGGAAACCTACTAACTGGAGTAGTACAAAAAGAAGAAAACATGGACTTCACACTTTTGTCTTGGCATCAGGTTCCAGAACAAGAGACTCTCTCCCACATTTCTCTAATGACCAATAGATAAAAGTCTATAATGATCAAGAATGTTGTAGAATACAAAGCAGATTTTTTTAATATGCCTTAAGATGACTCCTTCAGAGGCGGGTTATTATTAATAAATTAATACTTCTAATTTTTATAGGCTATTGGTTTTGTCAATAGAGAAATGATAATTCAAGAGATAACCTACCTTTTTCTTTTTTTCATGGCTGTTCAAAAAATAATTATGTCACCAACTCTCAGATAGTCTATATTAAAAGAAATTCATTTTAACATTTTGACAAATTACATTCCTCCAGAATTACATGTGGCCTCAACAGGAATATGGGCACAATTCAAGATGAAATCTGGGTCTGAAATAGAGAGAGAGAAAGAGGTGGTCAGTCCATTGGCTGTTTGCCTGTCATGTTATCGTTCCTTCTAAAATTCTCATTCAAATATTATTTTCAAATTCTCAAACTGACTTGTATGATAGTTTAAATAACATATACTGAGCACAAGAGTGTCACTGGCCAGGAGAAGATGAGGGGTGTGTGATGCTCTGCCTGTTTTGGGGAGGACTTTAGCCTAAGGTTTGTTGTGCAGAAAGAAAGCCTTTAGATACTGTGAAATTCTCATGTAGTAGTCGATGCCAGCAATTTACTTGGGCAGATCATGACACTGAGAACACTTAATACTTCATAGGCTTATTATACCTTACTCACAAAAGTTTTACCAGAGAAAAGAGGTCCCAGTCCATTATTTTGATTTTTCATGAAATTGTAGAATAAATACATTCCTTGTGAGATTGATAGCGCTGAGCAGTGAAGTCCTCTCTTGACCGGCACTATGGGTACATCCCTCAGCAATTCTATCTGAAGCTATAAATCCACCTGCATTTTGGCAGAGGAATTGTCATAGAAAAGAGAGATGCTCTGCCTGAAATTGGCCAAAGTAACTGAACTGCTCATATACAATTTGAGACCACATCTTTTGTATTCCAAAGGAAGTGGCTTCTCCAGGAAGAGTATGCTTAAAAGATGTTAGCAATAGAACTTTACTTCTTGTGCTATAGTGCATGGGACTAAGTGTTACCAAGCCTCCAGTGGTGCAGTATAATGAATGATAAGTATGTGAGGTAGGACAAAGGAAAAAAAGAGGATTTTTTTTTTCCCCTAGAATAGTGACATCAAAAAGTGTGCAGTGGTTAGATAATTGTTATATTCCTACCTGTTTCAATAAGTTATGGCTGAATAAGGTCCTACATATTACTGTTTCTCTGCCATGCTATCAAACGAAGCAAATGCGAAACAGAAGTTAAGAACATTTGGAATCCCTTTTTATTTGCAAGAAATGGGCACCAATGAGCCCTTTTTCTGTGATCTCAGTCTAAGCAAGCAGTAGACAGACATCTCCTTTTTCAGAATCCTCAAGTCTGCCCTCTCCAGCAATTCTGGTGCTGCAAGAAGGTTTCTCTCTTCTTCCCGTAAGCCACTGCTAATTTCTGTCTCTCTATTTTCTTGGCATCCTGCTGTGAGGGTACTGATTATATAGACATTTTCTCTACATGGAAAGTCAGAATCCTGTCTCTCTCTGGATGCACTTCCAGTCTAGGCAGTTCAGCACTCCTTTACTTGTGCCAATTCACAATCTGAAATGCAGAAATAATCCTCTAGAAAAAAAAATATATATATATATAAAAATACATGTGTGTGTGTGTATGCAAGTTGGATGCAAGGATGAATATTCATTGTTCAGTTTACTAGTCAGCACTGCAAATGGTTAGACACAACTGAAGGGATCATGAATTACAACCGTAAGATAGAGAATGAAGCAAGAAAGTCCATGGATGCCAGTAGCCTATTAAATGCGGATTACTCCCAAAAGCAGATTCCATACCTGTAGATACTCACAGTGTGCCAAATAACTGCTGACCCTGCAGTTCTGCAGGTGTAACTTATCACCACAGAATCACAGAATAGTTTGGGTTGGAAGGGACTTTAAAAATCACCTAGGTTCAACCCCACTGCCATGGGCAGGGCCATCTTTCACTAGCCTGTGTCCTCAGAGCCCCATCCAACCTTGCCTTAAACACTTCCAGAGATGGGACATCCACAGCTTCTCTGGGCAATCTGTTCCAGTGTCTCACCACCCTCATCATAAAGAATTTCTTTCTTATATCTACAGCTTCTGATGAATTTCCACTGTTTGGTATGTTACCTTGACTTTCCAGTACTGTGTGCACCTATCAACACCAGGGTCCTGGGGACAGGGTCCAGCAAGCCCAGTCTCCATCTTCCACCACAGCCCTGTTAAGCTGGGCGAGGGCAAAGGGTGGAGGCTGGGACTGCCCCTGCTCCCTTGGCTCCTTTAACTCTGTTGGGATGAATTCTGTCTCTTATGAATGAAACAATTTTTATCATTTGCAATACGGATCAGCTGGCACTGCGGCTTGCGGGCAGCACCTCTGAGTGACATAAAAATACAGTTACTTGGAGCGATGCCCAGGTGGGCAGATATTATAGAAATGTCTGTGAGTCCCTACAGATAATTTTCTGGCTGGCTCATTCCTGAATCACTGTCAAATCCAAATTCTGCATCACTACTTCTGAAATATGATGGCACAGTAATGAGGTCTAATAAAAATAGAGGAGTGAAATGGCAAGAGTAGCTTCATATGCTAATTATTCTGAATTCTGTGCATTTTCCAGCAAGTTAACGGAATATACTCTACACTGAAAATTGGTGATGCTAATTCTATTTAAATATTATGGATTGTCAATGTCGTTTTAGGGAATGGGCATAAATTCTCCATATTTATAAGAAGACTTACCTAACCACGGCAAAATAAATATTGACAGTCTTGTAGAAATAGTACCAAAGAAAATACTAGACTGGTAGCAAACTATGTGTCAAAAAGGGTTTACAAAAGTAGTTCTAGATGGATTACAAATTATGAGGATAATTTCTGATATTTTATCAAGGCAATGTGAAATATCAAATTGCAGTGGTCAAAATATTTGCAACTTTTTCTGTGCTGTAGCTCAACCGCTAAAAGAAAATCTTGTTACTATCTGAACAGGAAGAAAGTATGTTTCAAAAATAGATTGATAAAGGTGGCAAAGGAAGGACAGCTTTTTACCATTTTGCAGTTTATAATAGACTCATGTTTGAGTTGATAAGGATTCTTCAAAGTACACTTCTTTTGAATACTCAATGTGAATAAATCTGTGAGATGGTAAACAAATACGTTGTTTTTCAGTGTTAAATCAATGCTGATGCAATACAATCTTTGTAGGATGCTGGAGCTTTTTTTATTATTATGTAGAATAATAACATGTTGTAGCCCTTTCTGTCTTCAAAAGACTTATTCAAAATGTACTCAAAACTCTAATTAATAACTGTAATACTTCTTCTGTAAGACTTTCAGTGCTTTATCCAAGAGGTCAGTATTGTGATTGATAGCGCCAAGACTGAGAACAAAAATGTATACCCGTCTCTATTGTCTCTTGTCCTCAGAGCAGCTGCTTATCTGGTTCTTCCCCCATTGCATGTTGTTACACTGTTAGGTCAGGACTCTTTGGCTGTTGGGGGCTGCATTTGTGCCTGGCAGGTACTACTTCAGTGTATGACCATTGTTCTCTCAGGCTCTGCCCAGATTTTCCTTAAAAAATCATCATGTGGAGACGTTCACATAGCTCTGTTTGAAGTGGCAGAGTGGGAACAGCAGGAGAAATAAAAAACTACAAAACAGGAAATCACAATCTATTTGCACAGTAATTAGATACCATCAGTTGCAGACATATTTTCATTGCTTTTCTCTTTTTTTTTTTGTTTTCTCTGATGCATGCTTATCTCAACTTTGTTTGACTAATTTTACTTTAAGCAATGCTTAAATTTAAGACTTCTTTAGTAGTTTACCTTCAAGCAAATGCTGGCAAACCTGTAGCCATGAAAACCTGACTGACCCAGCTTCAACCAATGTGGTTGCTTTCAGAAGCTTATGTTTTTCTCTCTTTTCATTTTGAGACCAAAGTCCCAGTTCATTCTGATGGCTTAGCTGCTGATAACTCCAGGGACCTTTTTTAAAACAAAGAGACTAACAGGGACTCTTATCCTGAAAAAAACACTTTAAATGCTGAGTATGGTCATAGGAAACAAGATCGAGCTGTTATCAAAAGTCTCAACAGAAATGGAGCTTACAAAAGATATATTTGAATGATAAAGAGGGGGGGAAAGTTTCGGGTTTGAGTGTTCCAGTCAATGCTTCAGCAGTATGCTGGTCTCTTGCCACTTTCTCTCATGGTTAATCTGCAAATTAAGAAAGCATCAGAAGGCTCAGAATATTTTAAGAATAGGAAGTTTCTGGATTGTATTCTTTCTGATGTCAACTCAGTCCTCAATTGTCTGAAATTAAGTGTGTTGAAACAGTAAGGCATTAGATTCTGTTGTGTGAAAGAAAAAAACCAATATACTGTGCTCTCATTGAACATGTTCCTTTTCTGTGCATTTCAATTATTTCTGTTAGATGCTCATGACCTTCTGAAAGAGGATTGCTTTATAATTCTTTCTGTTTGGCTTTATAATTTGTTTATATATCCTTAGATGGCCACTTGCTCAGTGAAGATTTCTTTTTTTTTTCTCTAGTTCCACCAGTAATTATATTTATTTCTTGCAGAGGATGTAAATTGCTTTATACACATCTAGAATTGTTAGCACAGTATGAAATGATAGTTAGGATGGCGTTGTCTGTTAGTTCACAGTTGCTGTGATTACTTACTGCAGGAGATGAACTGGATTGTGACCTGTTGTCATAAGTTCTAGGCCAGGGACAAACACCTTACTCAAACTTAGGTAAGGTGCCACACTTCCAGTAGTGTTACTGACTCTAGCAGTGCTACACAGCTGTTCTGTATTTCCTCTGTAATTCCAACAGGCAAGCTAAGATTATGTACCTGTGAGTTTTGCTTTCTCATATCGCCTCTTTGTAGTTAGAGGTGAAGCCATTGTTCCTGGTGCGTACAGACTTTTAGGACTGCTGATGTATGAGCCTGAAGCAAAGCTCTTGACAGCTATGATGTAAACTGCTGGGGACAAGGTCAGCAGAGAGGGATGGAGCAGGTATCTAAACACAGGGGTCTTCATACAATTGATCTTTCCTTTTTTCAAGCAAGGACCAGTGCTGTCATACAGACATTTTCATTTGAACAACATTAGGATTAGAGCTCAAATCTGAAGTATTTTTGAACTTTATCTGAATTTTACTTGCATTTTTCAGGAGATTTTCTTATTTCTGCTCCCCCCCCCAGCATTTCTGCTGAAATGCTTTGAAAAGTCAAAATAGGCAGTTCCTGAGTTTTATGAACCATCGGGAAGTTCTCTATGCTTAAACACTCAGCTAAAGATGTGACCACTATTTATTGCAAGCTGTTAGGCCAAATTAATCCCTTTCCGAGTTTTAGGCATTTTATTGAGTTGCCTGAAGTGGAGCATAGTAATCCTAGATTTCTTCTGTGGACATAAATAGACACAAATAGCTGCTACAGGAAAATCTACATCACCCTTGGAAATCTATCATGTATAAAAATAGCCCACAACTTCCCTCTCAACTCAAACACCAGAGGTAAAGGCATAGAGTTAGTCAAGGTGATTCTGGACTTGCCTGCTCAGCCTGCCCTTCATCCCTATGTTCTTGAAGTCTCCAGCATGCTCTTTCAGATTAATGTCTGTGTGTTGATTCATGTTTATACAGAGCCCAGCTGGCTTTGACAGGGCACAGATTAGCCCTGTGCAGGGCTGATGACAGGGCCAGTTCAGCACTGAAGAACTCATGCAACCAGCTGCTTATATAAATGGTGTAAATAAGGATCAAGTCCTATGCTAGAAGGTGCTTCCAGTGTTTTTCCAGCCAATTTGTCCTTCTTGCCTTTGCTATTTTAAGAACTTGCTGTAAAGGAGCACTTGATTTCTCTTATCTCCTTCATACAGGCTATAATTAGGATTAGCAGAAGTGTTTTACTTAATGTTGCAGTAGTTCTTGTGTACAGCACTCATATCTTAAGTGTAATTAACACTGTATAGCTCCCATCAGTGTTTTTAAGCACTTAAAATGTACTATAATGGCCAAAGCTAAAGTTGTCATTAAAGGGCCATTGCTATTTATTATGCTCATAAAGTAGACACTTTGCTACAGAAAAATATATCATTAGGTTCCATTTAGAAAGCAGTAACAGACAGGAGCATTAGTGATGGCACCCATGGGATTAAAGGACAGCTTTAAATTGATCCCATTCTTATTCCACATGGGAGTCAATAGGGAAATCTAAAAGCAGGTGACAAATCATTGCATTGAACAGCATAACTCTGATTAGCTGAGTTATGCTGGGGGGCAAGGTCTGCTGTTTTTTTAATGAGCATTCCTTTCTGTAAATGCTTGAATTTTTGTTTTCAGTCTGTATTTTCCTCATAATCGCATGTACATTTCATAATTCATAGTTATTACATTCAGCTGACATTGTTTTAAGCAATTATAAAATGGGAAAAAAAATTATACCCTCATCATTATATTTTGGGAAAGGGGCCAGGTACATTATTAACATGAGGATTCTGCAAAAATTTTTGCCTAGAACTCTTGTTCAGATGTACATACCTGTAAGCAGGTTAGGTTTTTATTGCCTCTGCTTCATTTGGTCCACTTGGTGATTGAATTACTCAGTTTTTACAAGTCATATTTTCTCATACACAGTAATAAACACTCCCCTTCCTTCATAACTCCTTGTCTCTGAAGAAGTTAATCTTCTTTGCCAGCACTGCTCTGAGGATACATTTTAGTCACAGTCCAACTGTTGGAACAAAACATGAACCATTTATAGCAGTAAACAATTATCACTGAAATGAGATAACAATTTAATGGTCTTGCATGATTAATGTCCTACATAAATTCTTTATGACATAGAATTGAAAGATGATGTTATGAATGTATAATAGAAAGTCAGCAGAATGTGTTACCTTTGGGTTAGTTTCTAAGGAAACAGGCCATGCAATCAGTGTTTTCATAATAATCAGAGGTTCATAACAACGCCATCATCTCTTGTCCTTACTAAATTCAATTTCCAAAGGTACAGTTGTTGACCTTTTTGGCCTTAGTGCCAATTATGCACGCAAGAGTTCAATTCAGTCAATGGCATCCCTGGAGTCTTTTTCATGTTTGTGATCCTGGGCCAACATTTGCAAATGTTGGTACCTGCATTTAATTTAATTTGCTGTCCATTTCTAGGCCTATAAATAAGTGGTCTGCTCTTCATAAATGCTTATTACCCACTGCTGATTCTGACTTTGCCCTCTGTCTCCAAGGTGAATAAACACGTGTTTAGTGTCTTTGAAAATTAGGGCAACAAACTTTAGAAGTCCAAATATAATTTTCATGCAAAGATTTTTCAAAAGGGAAAGTCTAGTATTACATCCCTAAGATATTTCTTGCAACTTTAAGAATGTCTAAAATATGGAAAAAACAATTAAAAATCAGTAAAATCTGTAGGACATATAGCATGTTTAATCAAAGCTTTTTTTTTAAGCTTGTGTTAAAACAAAGTAAAGCCAGCATCCAAAATCATTGGCTTTACTTCCTCATTCTGAATATATCTCTTTTTCCTTCCTACAAATATATACATATATATATATACACACATGTAGAAAATAAACTGTTACTACAGTAACAAGTTTTTTAAAAAATGTTTGCGTGACCATCTTGCATTTGTCATCTGTGAGGAAAAGGAGAGCCCTCTGCTGACTTTACTTGAGGCTTCTCTCTGTCATGCATGGTGGGAGCAAGAACACTGTCTTTCATTTCACTGAAAAATCTTGTTTGGTCCAAAATATGCACAGAGATGAGAAAAATCGTATGCTTGTCCTTCTGTCATTGGAAAGAGGGAGGGAAAAGTAGGATTTCCTCTTCTGCCCTTTTTTTTTTTTTTCTTACTGTGCTATCTACTAAACATACCAAAATACCCTTTTATCAGTTTGTGTGTATTTATCTAGAAAACATATTCCCCAGCTCTTGTCCCTACAGTTTCATCAGACCTGCGGTGTCTTAAGGTAGCCTAAAGGTTGATTTAAATCACTTGTTGATGATTCCTTAATCCATAGGTTGGCCCTTGGGCAAAAGAACGGAAGAAGGCAGAGCCCAGACCATTACTGCATTTCAGATATTCCCAGGATCTGAAACACGCTTTTAGGGCCATGGCCAGAAGGCAAATGTGGAGTTGGTACTCTGAAGTTAAGAAAGATGAAAGCCACAGTATAATATGACTGAGAGAATGGCATCATCCTATTAAGAGGATAGGTGATAGACACATGAAAATACAAGGAAAAAGAAAGGGGAAGAAAAAAGAAAATATAAAAATAAGGAAACATTTTACTTGTTCCCAGAGTCTGAGTGAGTCTGTCTAGTAAAATATTCCATAATTTTCTGCTGGATTTAGTGCAGCAAAGTATGTTCCCAGAGCTAATGTCTTTTGATAGATAGACTAGGGGCCATTTTCCTTTGGCATTTATGGAGTTCGTGTCCTCAATAAACTAAGCAAATCACTGTGATTGGTTTGTTACTTTAATACTTTTACAGTCTTATAGAGATTTTTAATTATTTACGTTCTTTTCCTTAATAAGCATTAAGAATTATTTAATTCTACATTCATATTAAGTTAGCAACCAATAAAAAAAAAAGGCTAATTGATAGTTTCTAATTAGCCATGTGAAGCTGTTCTTGCTCAAAGAGGAGAAATAGGAATATCTATTTCTGTATTTATAGTTCATCACTAGGAAATAAAACTCATCAATAAACTTTGTTCTATAGTCCCAATAGAAACTAGGACTGTATAAAAAGGTCAGTAGCACACACACCTGCTAGGCAACAGATATATGTATCTTTGGTGAAGCAAAAGTAAGACATAATATTTTATGGTTTTGTTTATTATGTATTAGTAATTAGTAAGACTAACCAGAACTTCTGTTTTTCTGCTGTGGATGTGTGGTTTCCTTTTTAAGTTGATACTTTCTGTGGAAAAATGTCAATTTTTACATGATTCTTTTCTTTCTTTTCTTGGAACTGAAGTTAAAAGTTATGTCTGAGTCAGTCTGATTTGCAATTTCTACTTGTTGGAGCTGCCCAGAGTGTCTCCAGTGAGCTGCACTTTAGGATCTTCATGTCCATATGATTCTTCATAAGGCTTCTGGCTCTTCTACATCTGTCGTTTGGCTGAGGGAAATTAATCTTCCTTAAGATGATGCAGCATAGATGTCTTTGATCAGAGTCCAGCATATGAAGAAACATATGAGCCCCAAACTTGTTGTTCAGTCAGTGCTACTAAACTGATTTAAAAAAAAATAAATATTGTGACATACTAGCTCTCTGAAGTTTTATTTTTTTTTAAAAGAAAAGTCTTTCTATTGGGGATTTTTGTCCCCAACTGGGAAAATAAGAGAGAAATTTTTTAGCTCTTCTAAAGGTCTTCTTTTGAATCCAGGATGGTCCAATTATAGCTGAGATAGAGGATGAAAGTGAACCTACATGACATATTATTTTGTTCTTCTTTTTGAGAAACCTCAGTGCTGCAGTTCTCACAGTGTTGCAGTAGAGACCTGCGCAGCAAACTGTGCATTGAGAGATTTCTTACATTCATGATGGGACATATTGTAGATAATGTGTAAAAATTACTTAGTCCAACTGAACCGATTTTGTGTAAAAGAAAAGAGTACTGGGCTCCAAATCCTCTGACATGACCTTAAGATACTAGGAGCTGCTTATGTCTGGTGATTACTTAGGACTTTAAAAAAAAAAACGTGTTCACGTTTCTTATCAATCAAGTAACAGTCAATTATTTTACTGCATACTGGCAGACATTGAAGATGCCACATACAGACATTCCCTCATTCAATCTCCTCCTTACGTCTCTGTTGCAGATGTGGAGTAGCTGCAGATGCGGCTTACCTAATCACTGCTCAGGTCTTTCAGCAAAGAAGTGAGTGGTGAGCAGGCCTGGCTGTGCAACAGGGTGACTGCTTTCTTTTTCTGCCAGTTGCTAGAATAATGGGAATTGAATGTGGACTCCCCGCTCGGGGTTCCCAGAGAGGTACTCAGTCGCGTGACCCCCTTTCGGCAGGGGGAGGGAGCAACCAACCTTTCTAGTTACCGGGGCGAAAAGACCTTTATTTTCAAACTCCCGCGGTTTATATCGGTGTGGAGGGAGGGCTAGATAAAGGAACATGATTGGGCCAAGGTCCAGGGGGGGAAGGGAGTGGCCTGAGGGCTCTATTGGCCAGTGGGAATACCGAAGGACCGTGTTCCAGTAACCGAACCAGGGACTGGGGAGAGGGGGATGAGGCAGCCTATCCTGCTTGTGCAGGGGCGGAGTCCACGATCAGGGAGGGGAGGCATGGTTCTGAATAGGCCACGTGGAATCAGAGGGAATTACACAGTTCAGGGGGACCTGTTCAATAAAAACAGAAGTAGTTGTTGTTTCTTTGCTTTGCTCGGTCCCGGGAAGCTGCCACTGTAATGGACCGGTTTCTAAAGCTGTTCTTTCCAGGTTTCGTAATTCTGCCATTCACCTACACTAGAAGATTTCGTAGTTTTCAGGTGTAACTCAAGCCCTTATAAAATTGATTTTTCCCCATCTTGTAGAATGCTGGTTGAAAACCTGCTTTATGCAAACAATTCCTTTTTCAATCAGTGACAGATTATGTAGGATAACAAGCTCTCTGATGAAAGTGATAATGCCGTCTCACACCTCCTGTTCCTGCCCAATGACCTCCATGGAGCTACATTTCTGGCCTTCCTAGAAATCACCAGGCTATGTTTGTTAGTGGGGTTGTCTGTGTGTCTTGACCTCTGGGAATCCCTTCTTTCTCATTTGTCCCTGGATCCCTGTTCCTGGGCAGGTAGCACTTTAACCTCAACACGGGCAACAGGGAAAATTGGTGACCAACCATCAGTGGGACAGATCAATTTCTTTCTTCCCCTTAAGGATAATTTTTCCCTTGAGGAGCATCACTGAATTTTAAATGTGAGTTAGGAGGATTTTTTCCCCAGCCTTCAATTTCTTTTTCCCAAAAATATATTTTCCAGAGAATTCTGGGCATAATCCTATTCAGCAGCGCTTTCTCCTCTGCTACTTGGCAGTTTTATCAGTCCTTTTCTGGCAGAGTGTGGCAAGAGTTTTTTTGCAGTCAGACAGTAGTGGAATATTCCTGAAGTGTTCTTCAGTATTCCTCTCATCACATCCTACATTGTGACAATTCCATTTAGACAACATAAGACCACCTGCAATCCCTGTCTGTTGAGACACCAGAGGTAAAACAGACTCTAAATCAACCATACAAGTATTTCTCCCCCTGTACTGTTTTATCCATGGGGAAAAAAAAAACAACCCAAAAACATACACAAATAAACCCCAACAAATACGAAAAATAAATAGGCAAAAAGGGGACACTTCTGGTTTATTAAATAATTTGATTCAGTCTCCAATACTTTTTACCCTGATTTTCTGTGTGTCTTGAAGAAAGGAATCAATATGTAGGATAACAAGTTTCCTTATATTTGTCTCATTATTTCCCTTGACACAAATGGACTATGGTAGAACCCATTTTATCTCTGCTGAAGTCGGTAGCAAAGTTCCCATAGCATTAAATAAGGCCAGGATTTCATTGCCTATGATGCTGTGAGAAGGCAAAAAAGGGTGGCATCAGACACTTTTCATAGGTTTGACCTAACAACCTTCTTCTGAAATCATCTCGTCCTTTGGACCACTGCCGAATCCTTTTGAAAATGCTTTCCAAGAATGTATTAGTTATTTTCCATTTCTCTATTAACGTATGAAATAGAATTCCAGTGAGAACTGTGTTTTCCATTATCTCAAATATTCTTACAATGGCTGAATATTAATATTGATGGAAAATTAAAAATCTGATTCCTTCAATTCTAAGACTGATTTTTTTTATTAATTCACAGTTTCTGAAGATGTAGGAAACCATCTTGACCCTTCCTATTTTGCCTTCAAATCCATAAATATGTAAACATTTAGTAGGTGTTGTTTAGGGATGAATGGAAACAATGAGGTCCTTGTGCTGTAGTTTCTTTTCTGACAGTTACCTCAAAAATGTAGGTAAGAGTTCATAGATAATTGCTCAGTTAGACAACTCTTTAAAAAATCCACAGAGTCAGAGAGAACATGTGTTTATAAAAACACATAGATCCTAAATTGTGGGCAAGTACAATGCTACTAAGTACTCAAAAGCAAGTGAGGGATATGTAACAGGGGTTTCATATGTCTTGTTTGATTCTGTTTGAAAATTTTTCTTCTTCTTGAGATCATTGTTAGATGCTAATGAAGAACTGTACTGGCTCTGTCTAAGATGGAATTAATTTTCCCCATAGCATCCTCATGGGGCTGGGCTATGCACTGGCAGCTAGAAAGCTGTCGAGAACACAGCAGTGTTTTGGTACTGCTGGGCAGTGCTCCTGCAGCATCGAGGCCCTCTGTCCAAATCAGCCTCCACCAGCCCCAAAAGGCTGGGGCTGGGCAAGAGCTTGGGAGGGGACACAGCCAGGACAGCTGATCCCAACTGACCAGAGGGATAATTCCATACCATGTGATGTCTGCTTGGCAATGAAAGCGGAGGGAAAGGACAGGGTGGCATTTCTGATTATGACATTTGTCTTCCGGAGGAGCTGCTACACGCACTGAGTCTCTGCTTCCTGAGATCTGGCTGGACATTGCCTGCTGATGGGATTTAGAGAAGAAAATGTTTTGTTTTCTTTTGGTTTTTTGCGTGACCTTTGATTTTGCTTTATTAAACTGCCTTTAGCTTGATTGGTGAGTTGTTTGATATTCTATCTTATTTTCTCACCTCCCGTTCTTGTTGAGGAGGGGAGGGATAGAGCAACTTGGTGGATACCTGGCGGCCAGTCAAGGACAGCCCACAAAAACATAGAAACAATTTTGCAGGTTTGGTTATCCAGAGTGATAACAAAAGGTTTGCCACCTAAAATAAACACTGTTTTCAGTGAATAACAGTTCAAAAGTAAGATTTTATTCTTGTCCTACAAACGGCCTGTAAATTGCTGAACCACCTCATATGGCCTTTATTTTGTCCTCACTGCCATATCAAAAGGAAACAATTCAAGCATTTTGAAGACCTAGTTATTTGTTCCTTTAATTATCTCATCTGGCTTCCTGGTTGATTTTTGAAGTTAGTCTTAGAAATTGAGATTCTCTTTTGATCACTGCATCTCTGGAAAAGTGAAGCTAAAGAAACACATGTGCTGGGGCTCCCATTAAGATTAAGATTAACATTTTGGCATGTACTTAGTAACTGCTGTCATTTGTTGATAGTGGGAGAGCCTGAAGAGCATAAGGATTTTGGGCTGTGCTCCTCTCCTGACAGCAATTCCAACATCTGCAGAAAGCATCTTAGTAAGAACTGGAAAAGTGGAATAAATAACAGTAAAAATATACATATGGTGTGAAGGTGACACATACAAATGTTTTTCCAGCTGTAGCTGTACTATTTCTGACCCACCCCTTTGCTGACTAACTCAAACGACAAGATACTAAGCAAGAGCATATGTGATTATTATGCACCATGTAGAGTTCAGAACAAAGCATAAATAATTGCCATGCAATATCAATTTGTTTGATCTAGGAATAAAATCTTCACCAGATTTTCTAGTGCCTGAGTGTAACTTTGAATGGTTTTAGTAGTACATATTATCTGAAAAAACCTCATCTGTCTCAAAGATCAGCCTTGGGTGGTGCACAGCTGATGCTGCAAGAAGCAGCAGCACACAGAAGTGATTTGGCTGTTATGTGTAATGATGGTCTTAAAGTGAGGCTGGAGCTACTCCTTAATGTTTCATCTCTCTTACTGTAACGATCTGAAGCTTCTATTCTGTCAGTATGAATTAGTCCCATTTTAGGAAAGGATTTGTAAGGTGCACTTAATTTGAAATGATTCCCGTACATAGAAGCTTCTGAGATTTTATCTTCTATGTATTTATTGAAAATTGTGCTATCTATCTGTCTTGACAAATTATCTACTTTTGTCGCTGGATAGTCTTGACAGACTTTTTACCACCCATTTCATCTGTAACAAGATCAATGATTTACCAGCTCGTGTTACTTTCATAGTGGTAAGAAAAGCAGAACAAAAGCATAAAAGTAAACCTGACTGGTTAATTTTTTTCACCAGTTATATTGGTGTAAAATAGCTGGTTATGGTTTCCTGTCCTATTTTTTTTTACCTACATTTCCTCCTGTCCTACATTTTACCTCCATGTACTTTTGTTTCACTCTAATGCCAACAATGCATACAGTGATGTTTTCTCCGAGAGACCATCTTTTGCAAACATTAATGCTTCATAGATGATGGCCTGACAGCAGTTCACTAACCACCCAGGATAAAACAGTTCTAATAGCAGACTCACTTAGAACATGCACACAAGTTAGAGATGGATTTTCCAAAATTTATCTTTGTTTAATAATTCACTAGCATTGTCTGGTGGCAGAAACATATTTTCCAGGATACAATAGTCTCAGGAAGGACTTGACAATGAAAACTCCACCAAAAGTTCTGAGTTCTGCTTCATGTAGCATTCCCTTCAAATACAAGAGTCTGCCTGAAGCTAGAGTAAACATATAGTCACGTTCTTCTCACAGAATTTATTTACTGTGTCAGTCAGGGCAAATCTCTCATTCCTGTCAAATTAGACAGTCCCTCTGGCAGGTCACAATAGCCATGGTGGCATTATCAATATTTTTAAAAGGTCATCTATCAGAGAATGTGTGTTGCAGGTAATGAACAAGGAGGGAAATACAACCGCTTTGTATGCTCAGAGAATTAAAAATGTTACAAAAAGCTTATATACCTTAAGGACAAGAATTTGCATTTTATAAACCATATCAACATCCACATAATTCTAATTTTACCAAATAAGACAGTTATTCTTTTTGTCATAGTCTTCTGGGGGACTGGTATTGGTTTCCATAGGCAGGAAGGAGTTCAAATCATTGGAAGCATTTCATTAAAACAAACAAACAAACAAAAACTGTTTTGATTTTTAAAAAGCATATTATTGGAATGTATGTGTTTTGTTGTGAGAACTTGCACTTCGGAGGGATGCCGAAATGGAAACTAAAAAACCGCTGAAAGCTCAAAAAACCAATATTTATTACAAAGAAGTGGTCAGCCAAAACGAGAAAACCAAGAGACAGGAAAGAGGAGAGAGGGAAGTAAGCCCTCAGTAAAACCCCCAGTCACGCAGGTGTTACTTATGAGGTTGTCTTACCGATACCACAGTATTTAAAATTCGCCATAGCAGAGGCTACATCCTCAGAGTGTCGGCAGACTCACAAGATAGCAGGTGTCCCCGCAGTAGGCAACGTTGTCCTTCATGTGAAGCTTGAGAGCACTCGAGCACAAGCTATCTGCTTTTTATACTATAAGCAGGTGACACCTATCTGGGCAGATGTGGCTAGCGCCACCCAGCCAGAGGCCTTTGGTCACCCACCCCGTTATGTAAGTGGTGCCCCTTTTGCGCGTGCATGTGTACATGGGAATTTCCCCGTGCCTGCGTGATATGCCTTTGGGCATCTTCTCTAAATGAGTCTGGGGGCTTACTTCATTACCCTTCTCTTCACTTTCTCCTTCAAATGCCCTCAGAGGGCCATCAGCCAATGGTGATGCCCCAATTAATTTTAGTTTATACAAAAAGCTTCCTTCAAGGATGAAGCTCTCTCTAATCAGCTCTTGTTTTCCCATAACTTGGCAGGAAAAGAGTAACTTCTCACAGGTGGCTGGGCCAAACACGGGCCAAAAGTATTAGTATCTAACTAAGCCTGGATACATAGGGAAAAAATCTAACGAAACAAAACCATCCTTGTTAAATCCTCCAAAAGATCCTACTGCTACTTCGGTGTTCACAGAACATGGGAAATATATCTGGTTCTTTACACATAAATGTGATCAGTTCTTGAAGCCAAGGAGCTTACAGTTTAAATCTGTGAGCTTGATTTTATAAATCAAATATATGATCTTTTATTTGTATGTATTAAGACTCAAAACTGAACTTTGGAAAATTTCCTCTTAAGATTAATAATTTTTCTAGTAGATATAAAAAAGTTTTTGGACTTTTTTTTCCAATAGAAAATGGAAGATAAGCCAGATGAAGGCAAACATTTATTTTATTTTTTTTTTAATTTTACATGCCCAGGAATCTATGTTAGAACCTGTGATTTCTTTTCATTACATGAAAACAGCAAAACTTTATCTAAATTTCAGTCCAGAAATTTTAGACCTTTTTAGAAAATAAAAAGGTCTTGTCATTGTAATTGAAAAATCCACATCTGACATCAGCAGTTGTTATCAGCCCCTTATGTGATCGCTGTCAAGGTGTGTGGGGTGTTCCATGTAGTCGTGAAGAAAACGTGAAAGATGGTTAATTTCTTTATGATGGTTCAAAATCTCACCCCACAATCACTTAAGTACACAAAAGACTCCTATCTGGGATATGGTGTTGCTTACGCTCTGGTGTTGCTCCTTTAAATAGTTGAGGACTTGCTTTGTTGAGGCTCCTTGCGTGACCCAGGGAGACTGGACACAGGGAAAATGTGAAATTTCAAATGTGGCACAGCCCTGTGGAGGGGCAGAATGGGCTTCAGTTGTATCAACAGTCATTTGGCACAGCAGGAGGAAAGCACGGTGGGGGCTTTGGCTGGCAGTTCAGGTTTACTGAGGCAGCAGCTCCAGGGCATTGCTGCTGATGGTGTAATTTCACTACTGAGGTTTGTGCTTTTGAGCTACAGAGATGGTTTGTTAACAGCGAGTAACTCCAGCTGAGAGTGTGTCTCTTGCTTTCTCAATAGCTAGACTACAAAAAGCCTTTGGCACTGCTTTCTTATACTGAGATTCCCTGCTGAGACTCAAAATGCTGCTGTCCCCCGTTTTCTGTCATTGTCACTGGTGCATATTTAGGTGTCAACTAAATGTCCACTAAAGTTTATGGACAGGCTCCACAGCATTCCCGTGGCTTTGCATCAGGGTGAAGACAGCCAACACTGGATCTTTGTGAGCTAAAAGAAAATCAATTTTAATTCCACAGGATGGAATTATTGGGGTAGAAAGAGAAGTCATTAAATAGCCTTGCTTGCTCCAAGGCCAGTGATATGGAAGAAGAACCGAAAAGAAAAATTTTAACTTTGGATTGCCATAATTGTTATAAGCGTCTACCTTATATTGGATTCCCTTGTTAACCTAATAGCTACCTGATGTTTGTAAGTGTTTATATTTTCTCATGGAAGGCAATGTGACTGTTACTCTGGTAGACAAATGATGATGATGCTTTCCTTCTCTAATCAAAAGTAGTTACCATAAAAGAAGGCAGTAGGATACCACAGCATCGTATTTTAAAGCTACTCTGGAATACAGGCCTGTAAACTTGATGCAGTAGCAATAAATGTATGTAAAATAAGCATTAACATTTAACTACAAGGCAGGAAACAAAAAACAGGGAAGGCATCCCAGAAGCTGGGCTGGGGTTGGGGATGGGGCCTCATTCCACAGTAGCTGGGGATCTGATTGAGCCCTGACAGATTGGGCTGGGGTTGCTGCAGCTATGGGTTTGTAGCAGGGCTGCCCAGGGCTGACTCCATGCAGGCTCCACGCAGCTCTTTCTCCAGGATCCCTAGGGCTGGCTAAAGTGCCTCTGATGGTCCTCTTCACACCACCATCCTTACCAGTGAGCACCAGCATGCTGAGGGACTTATTACCTTGCACCTACCTGCAGACCTTGGATTTTAGCATTTGAAACAGTTCCGCATTTGGGCTCCAAGAGTCTGTCTTGTATTTCTGCTTAGTACTATTGCCATGTATGCAAGTCTGCATCTTCCAGCAGGATCTTCAGATGCTTACTTCTCATATAAGGATATATTCACGTGTGCAAAGGC
The DNA here is from genome assembly GCA_013396775.1 of Cephalopterus ornatus. NCBI lineage: Eukaryota > Metazoa > Chordata > Aves > Passeriformes > Cotingidae > Cephalopterus > Cephalopterus ornatus. Next base: position 97,605 of record VZRE01004053.1, read on the forward strand.
TTCTTATTAGAAAATTTTCAAAAGAGTTGAAAAGTCTTTAACTGGAGGAGTAACAAGCACTGTATGCAACCGTCGGTTCATACTCTGCTCTTCTAAACTGACAACTTCTCACCATAAAAGCTCAGCTCAAAATCTGAAGACTTCTTGAGCTTTATTGAAGTCCTATAGGGTTGTACCTTAGTACATGTTATGTGTGGATCTTACAAAAGAAACTAGTAAGACACTTTTGGTCTTATTTTACTACAATATAAGAAGAGGTGAACTTTTAAAATATAAAGTACGCTTTTAGATACCATGTCAGCTTCATAGCTTTTAAATTGTTCAGTTTGTGTACACACTCTAAATTAACCACAGTGGGTTATGAGAGGGTAGTAATCAATAAGACAGCTCATTATCTATGATACTTATAATTATCCTGATGGTAGTACTAATGTATTGGTGTAGCTAAAGCACATTAAAAAAAATATCCTAACAGGACATCTCATTATCACCCTTATTTTTGCTCTGAAGTTTTATTAGAAAATCGTGCTACTCTTCTGAACTACCACAACAACAGCATTATCCCCAGGGCATTTTTTCATATCAAGGTTAATTTAAAGTGATTAGCGTAAGCGCTACAGATGTTGCTATGGGAATAGGAACCTCACATCTACTATGATGGACATCACATGATTGCTGTTACAGTTCCAGCATGATTGGATTATTTGTTTTAATGTCATGCAAAATAAGTCACATGATGAAGATCAGAATCTCCTTAATAGCATTTCATATTCCAGAAATCAATCACCTTTTCTTCCATTTCTCAGTGTATAAAGTGCCCGAAGAGCACATAAAACAGATGTCTTTGGTTTACTGCTACTTGTACCTCACTGCTTGTCTGGTAAAATCTACCACTGGTGACTGATATATGCACCTGTTTGAAAAATGAAAAAACAATTAATTATATTTTACCATAATAACAAGTATTTTTTAATAAGCTGGAATAAGACCTTAGCATGAATGCAATTAGAACATTTTAGAATAATTCTCTATACTGAATGTGTACAGTCACATAGTGATGGGCAATCCCTATGCCATTAAAGTCAGTGAGAAGCACCTTATTTGCCTCAGTAGGTACCTCTGAGTTCTTTCTCAATTCAGACCCAGGAGTATTTTAGTATATAGCATTATAGCAGAGAGAAAGATAATAATGTTTCCTAGGGATTCAATAAGGACAATAATTAACATATAAAAATGTTAACATGTTAACAAAAATTAACATGTAGGAATTAAAAATATTGATTTTAATGTATTTCTTAGTAACACCTTACTCTCATAACTGTGGACAAAAAACTATGATTAATAGAGTCCTTAGCCATATCACTTTAGTGAAATAGGATGGCTTTGTCATTTACAGGGGGACACTTTATATTCTACAGGGTGCTGTGTGATGCCTCTTGGAGACACTTTTCTCTCGCTGGTTATTACATAGGTAACAAAAGCTCCTAAATCTGGGCTTCTAAATTACATCTGGAACACACTTTAGAGTAACTTAAAGTACAGCTTATTAACCTTTCATTCAAATTCCTTTCTTGTGATTATTGCTATGAGTAATGTTTGGATTTTACAGGTGCAGTTTTCTTATTTCCAATAAAATAGAAGTAGTTAATTGGGAAACTATTCTGAATGCTAGCTTTACTTTCCAGATAATTTTATGTCTTTGTTATGTGATGTGGTTTTAATCATGCTAATGGTATTCTATACAGGATGATGCTATACTGAAAATTAATAAGAAAAAGGAACAAGTAAAAGAGGATTTTTGAACATGCTGAGAATAACAAGGAATATCTCAAGCTCATACTTCACTTGCTTGAACACTGACTTACAGAACTCTCACTTCTACTTTTAAGGTGTAATAAATTTGTGATTTAGATAGCACCTTTCATCCCTCAGAGAGTGTCAAAACTAATTAGAGATTGATATTATACTCTCGCGATGGGTGATAGGTAATCGTGACATTAGCAGTTCTTTGAACCCAAGCTAACAATAGCACTGGTTCATGAAAGTGGAGTTGTTTGTTCTGTTAGCTGGAATTCTGTGGTATTACTATGCTCTGTTCAAAAGAGATATTTTGATCTTTAATTTTCAAAGAATAGTCACCTGGGAGGGACAAGATTTGGTTTTGTGATCACTGGAAGGGCAGAAACATCAGCAGCTCAGTACTCAGAACCACCCTCAGCAAATAGAACAGAATAGAATATTTCAGTTGGAAGTAATGGATTTAAAAACTGGCATCACTGCAGAAGTGTTATGTCAGTTGAGCAGTTCAGTTCCCTTTTGAATAAGCCATGTAATATTTGGCTATACAGAGAGTATACTGGAAAAACAAGGATACATGAATCAACAGGTTTCTTCATGATTCTGACCCTTACCATTCACTCACAGGTGTGCAAGGAGGCTTAATACTCAGTTCTTCACTCATATTGATATTACTGTTAGTTTTTAAGTGTGAATAATTAAACTACACAGTGACCTACTTCAGAGATGACGAAGTTGTGGCTGTAACTGCAGTAAAGCAAAACAGTTGTTTCCTGACTTGACTCTGAAACAACTTCTGGTCTGCCTGCAAAACAGAGGAATGACTTTGGGCCTCTTTAGCCCCACATCCACATACAATTCCACTCCTCCACAGAAAAGTGGTGAGGATGTGGATCCAAGCTTTTTTCTGTCAGTAAATAGTGCTGTAAAATCTGAAGTAGCTGGAAATAATCAAGAAACGCTGTCTCAGACAAGCCTCTTTGGACACTACATGAATGCAGGCCAAGATCACTACAGCAGAAATGTAAATCAGCTCCATGTCCTTATTTCTCCTCAGAAGTTTAATAAATCCTTAATGTATACAACTCTTCAATGTTGCATTCCTTTTGTGGTGATAGATATTAGTGTAATGAATACCACTACACTAGAGCTAAACAATGCCAAAGGCTTCTGTTCAGCTCCTTTCTTTCCAAGTTGTTCATTCTGACAATATTATTCTACTAACATAGACAGTAAGGCAGGATTTTAAAGAACTTCTAAGGCTAGTCATGACTTTTAAAAATGGAAAATACTTTCAGAATGTTTTGCCGGGATGATGTTACTGTAATGTAATAATTTTCAGTAGCTATGATGATATAGTGCTGTAAAACTACGGTTGCTAAAATGATAGTTCACATCCAAACTATTTTTGACTAAAAATAAGTAATTATTTTAAAAACATAATCCCATTTCTTGAGGCAAATATAGTGATTTAGGATGCTAATTTCATTTATACCAAAGGCATTTCATAAAATTTCTGATGATGAAATTTAAAGAGATTCAAATATGTTAACCAGTAGTCAAAGGCACTAACAGTTTTATCACTGAAATATTTAGTGAATAAAAACACAAGCCCAACTTTTGGAATTTAAAAAAAAAAATTTTTTTTTTTTTATTTTTTGAATGTTTCTGTACTTCCAGCTGCTTACAGAGAATATATGTGTTATAAAAAATTATTGGTTAGAAGATCGTTGATGAATCATTTCTCAGCCTTTAGATTAAGCAGAAGAGGAAATTGTATAAGAATTTCAACCCTTCGGGCAGACAAAAGACTTTGGGAAATGTGTTGCAATCTTTGACTAAGCTTTTAGATTTACTGTATATTCCAACCAAGCTTCCAGAAATTCACCAGTCAGTATTTAGAGCTGTAGTATATGTTGACAATAGATCTTAAAATCAGTCTCTCTCCTGCAGTTCCATTTCCTATGTTCCACCTCGCTGCCCTACATACATTATGTGTCTATGAACAAGTGCCTTTTTTTTTTTTTTTCCAGTATAGATATCTAAGTACAGGATTTTCCCCCCAAACTTCCTATGCAAATGCTTTGAAGATTTTTTTGTTATAATTATATAAACCTACTAAATGAAGACTGGTTATCTTCCTATGTTAACAAAAGCAACATTTTTAAAGGTTAACAGTTGGTTCATAAAACAAGGAACATTTAGCTCTGAATACAATTATTCACTAAAATTGGGCAGTTCATTACTGGTGATCTCTTTTGTTAAAATTTCTTTTTAATCATTTAATTGCAACTTCGTTCCATTAGGAAGGATCTCTGGAAAATGCTGTCATACAGAAATATTATATTCTGTCACATTTTAGAGCATTTTTCTAGCATTGTGAACTTGCAAATGTAAAGTCAATACTTTCCCAGAGCTTGTATGTTAGTCCCAGTTTAATTTTAGCACTACCAGTGAGATGCAGTTGTCGTTACCAGAGATCTCCCTGTGTAACTCTTAAAACCAGCAAATGCCAGTCCCCCAGCTGTTGTGAATCAGCATAGCTCTGATGAAGTCAGAATTTTAAATATACATGCCGGGAAGGGTTAGGAACTGGTGTTTGGCACTTGCTTGGCATCATCTGTCTCAAACAAGAAGGCTTGTGGCTTCAGTTGAGTCTAGCATAGCTGAGTTTGCATGAGTGACATGACTGCACCCTCACAGAACGCAGCTTCATGAAATTATTATGTTTGAGCATCCAGAATTAATTAGTCAATGGCTTTTGTAAAAACCCTCCGTGTTGGACTGTGTCCATATCAAAGAGACAGGAACCAGAGTATTGATGTCAGTGAGAGGAGACTTAGGGTTCTGCTCAGGCCCACTCTAAACATACAGTTGCTGGTCAATAAGCTTACAGAGTCCAACACCTCCTTGTAAGAAGTCTGCATTTTCATATTCTTACTCTATTACTGTGATGTGCATCAGCTACTCAGGAATTTGAAGTTCAAACTGGAATAATAGCAAAATTCTAAGGACACAAGGCTCTGATTGCCTCTACATTAAGTATTGAGGGGTGGAAGTTATGGAAATGATCACAGATTTTGTCAGTCAAAGGATGTATAGGTTTTCAAAGCTGGAGGAAGGGAAGGAGGGATTTATAGGGTTTCTGCTCCAAGGATGTGTGGACAGACAGAATTCTGTTGTGCTTTGTAGTGGGATCCTGCCTTTCTTGCTCATACGCTTGATTCTCAAAGACTAACTACACAGCTTTCCTCATTAAGTGTTGTGCAAGCTTGTAAGAAAACAAAGAACTAATTCCTCACCCTCACTACCGTCTACATGAGAAGAGAGGGCAAGGTTAGGACAGGAGTTCAGACTGGGATTTTTTATTCATTATCTGTAACAGTTTTTCAGCCTGAATGGAAGCTTCTACACAAAAATAGAAGTCATTTACTCCTACAAAGAGAGGGAGAGGATGGCGTTGCAGTGAAACGTCGGAAGAGGACAGCTGAGCACATAACTCCTCTACCCCACATTCCTGTGAGTGGTCAAACTTTTCCGGGGCTTATCAGAATAAAGGCTTTTTTTCCTTTTTTAAGGTCACAGTTCTGCTTGTTAATATTAACTTCCCAAATGAAGCATTTAGTGGCCTATTTCATCCCACTTGTGAAAGAGATGAGAATTTATTAAGAGCTCTCTCTCTCTCTAAATTTCCCATTACTAAATTAAGCATGGAAGTGTGGTTTTCTTTTTCCTCAGATACCATTTGTTTCCCAAAAGTAATTACAATATCAGCTTGATAAAGGCTGCTAGTAATTTTGTTAAGAAATTTTCTGAAAAAGAGCAGGGAAACTTAACAACTAAAGAGAATTGCCTGTGGAATGGGGTGGTCTCAGGAGACACCCCCCCCACCCATTAGGAATTCTAACCACTGTAATTAGCAGCAAATTTCCCTATCTCTGTATGTTAAACAGGGAATTCATCTTCGGTTTGTTTCTGCCCGGGGCAGAGAGTGACTGAAGGAAGGGAAATGTAGGGTTGTGCCTGCCTGGGTTAAGCAACCTTAGCTGCACTGGAAGGAAGAAAATCCACAAATTACACCAGCTTCTGATTTATAACCAGTGCAACCCTGTCAAAGCCAAGGGTCTTACTTCAGTTATAATCCAATGAAAAATGCAAGTGCACAGGTAGATAGGAAACACCTAGGTAGAGAAATTATGGGGTTATGGATGAGGTTGTTTAAAAACTAATGAATAAAAGATGAACATTTGCATTGTGGAGTTACTGTGCTGAGAAAACCAGTAACTTTTTGTGAGCTCTTTTACTGCCTGTGCAGTAACAAACCTTATAAGAGTAAATATTTACTGTACCAGAACAGTGAGAAGTGGGGAAGGTGATTACTACAGAACCAGACTGAAAATATTTTATGTTGTCTGACTCCCATCCTCTGTGACTTTTTATGAACTTCTTGTTGCTGAACAGTAATCTTGCTAGGAAAACAGGGCTGAAAAAATAAACGACAAATATATTGGTAAAATGAATAACAAAAGTAGTTACTAATAAAAAACAACAAATTGCCTTGCCTTATGCATTATGTTTCATTATTTGTTTATCTATCAACTTTATGAGTGTTCATAAAATTGCTGGTTTAGATGCTACCTTTGTGCATCCCCCACAAATGGCACTTAAGTAAATGCCCACTAATCTGTGCTCATAATACTCCTGAAGTGTGCACAAAAGCCAGTAGAAAGAATTCCTAATGTTCTTCTAGGGATCTAAATATATTTCATGTTATTTTTTTCTAGCTGACTTGGAACATAGATTACAAAGCTAGTTGGTTTGTTTCATAAAAAAAAAGTTTTGTTATAAATATTTACACAAACTGATGCCACAATATGACCTATATTTTATATTGAACCTGGCACTGAATTTTATGTTTATATTAGTTGCTCTGGTTGTCATAAACTGATTGTGAGCTCTGAGTCTTAAGTAAAAAGAACCAGTGATAAACTTTGCACTTTAGATTCTTTTCTATTTTTCTGGTTCAACCACTACTAAAGATAAAAACTGAAGTTAATTGAGTTTTGAAATATCTAAAAATATTATTCATTTCAAATTTACTTTCTTTCCTCCCTGATGCTAGCCAGAATGACAGAATAGAGAATGAATAGTGACCAGTGAATTACAGAGCAAACTGTCATATGTGCCACTAAAAGTAACTTATTTTTAAAATCCGAGGTAAAAACTACTTTAGATTTGGCTTTGCATTTGCATGTTATGGGCTAAAAAAAAAAAAGGAAAGAAAGAAGAAGAAATTAATTACTTTGGTGTCAAAAGTTTTGCTTATACAGACTAATCTGCATATTTTCTGTTGTTCACCTAAGGTAATTTTGTTCTGTGTTGAAAGACTTATCCAAAAAGACCTTGACTGTCTTTAGAGAACAGAACAGATTAGAAAAATGTAATCATCCCTTTTTCCTGGATTCACAAAAGGAAAACTGAACTATCTGATCTTCAGTAAAGTTTTCCTTAGATGTCAGTTTCCCAGATGACCTTTCTTTTAAAATTACTTATGCTGCTTATACATTTTAATGCTAAACTTCAGTCCGGTCATCAAGCCGTAGCTAAAGCCCAGGGAGAAGCAACTGCTGATTCTGAAGAACAGATTAACTTCTGGAAAAAAACAGCTGAAAAAATGCAGTGCTTTGAAAAGTAATATTATGAGAAAATAATTGATATTATATACTGAGGTTTGTTTTTTTTTTTTTTCCCTTATCATCTGGACATTATCCTAGCTACTCTTCCAATGCAAGTATTATCACAAATGCTCATTTCTGACCAAGGTCTATTTGTTTCATCAGTGGAAGAGGCTGAGTCCATGGTGAAGCTGAGTGGAGTTTGTTGTGTATGATTTTATCTTAGCATTGCTGTTAGAACTCCTGGCAATCTGACTGCTTTGGGGGAAGCTAAACCTCATCTGCATTGCGCTTTCTGTGCCATTAATAGATTGTGTTAATTATGCGCCTCGGAGACTTGTTTTGGTCACCCCTAGAAGCCAGAAAGCAATTTCTTTTCCCTTATTGTATGACAAATGGGAGAGGGGAGAATGGAATGGGAATGAGGTGAAGGTGAAGCATCAGAGATGCACTTGGAGCTGGAGACAGTATTTGTTGCTGCTGAAAATTCTCATGTGCTTTGTTGACATATTTTTGTTAGACAGAGTAAAACTTAATGACAGCAAATGATATTTAGCTGCTATTAATTAAATATAATGGCATTTACACTCCTCTGCTCATGTTAACAGTTTTCAAACCTCTTCCCTGTACACAAATGCTGTAGAGTTTTAAAGCCAAAGCCAGTCCATGCCAGATCATCCCACATGAGACTGAACTGACTCCTGCTGGGAGGCAGGGCCTGCCCATTGCAGGAGGATTCCACTGTCAGGGATGTCCTGGGTGAAGATGGCAGAATAATGGGCCAAATACTTGCCCTTGTAAAGCTAAGGAGGCTAAAAACATTGACAGTACAGCGTGGGTGTTCAGTTTCTCATAAAATATCAATGCTATATATTTGTCATGACACTGAGGTAAGGCCAAGAACAAGGTCTGTGTGACAGATGGTATAGAAAAATCTAGAGAGTGCTTTTCAACTTTATGACTTTTTGGTACTGGCAACAGAGAAACATCTCAGGAAATTGTTAGTGGGGAAGAGAAATTGTGTTCAGGAAAAAAATATCTTCTACTTCTCTGAAAGAAACTAAAATAACTGCTAAGTCATTATGCCCTGCTAAATCATTTTGGAAAGGATATTTTTTCCTACAGATTTAAAATAAGTGCATAAGAACATGACGTTTGCGTGTTTGCATGCACATGTCTGGCATTATTTATTTCTTTTAAATAAACATGGCTGTCATAAAATCATTAAATACAGAGAGTTTAGACTACACTTAAAAACATAATGTTTGCATGGCTGTATATGAATAATACTTATCACTATCTGGTCTTGAGTATTTCATCACGATTTTGCATTTTTTATATAATTGCATCATTATTTACCAAAATAAAAATGGTATCAATAGAAGCAGAAAAACTGCTCTGGTGATGCAGTTAATTGCTGTTTGACCTTGTACCTCAGACTGCACCCCAGTTAATTTATTGCTTGGACTTCCAGGTAGCTATCATCCCGCTGTAAATATACTGAAGTGTCATAGATTTGTTGGAAGATCCAAATAGAGAATAACTTGATGATTTTGGATGCTAAGACATATATGATGAAACTTTTCTCTATTTTTTTTTCTCAGGAAATTTTCATTCTAGAGTTTTTCTATCAGACTTTTGGTTCACAGTCTGCTCTGATATTTTACATTATCTTACAATATTGGAAAAAAAAAATGTCCAAAATTAAATGAATTTTTTTTTTGTCTTTTCTATCTTCTTTTTCTCTGCTTGGTTTTACTTCTTCATGGACTCTTTTGTTACAGGTTTCAATTTTTAAATGCTGATGGAGCATGTATGCAGACTGCCAACATCAGTTAGCTTATCACTACGGTATGTTGTCTGTAGATCAGCTTGAGCATAAATATTATATACCTAAGCTCCCATAATATCTGTGTTTTCACATGAATGGCTTTATTTTCACCAAAGAAAGAACTGTAATGAGGCCATTAAGTGACACAGAACATGCTCCTGTTTAGTGAAAAGGAAGCGTATACAATTCTGTACTACCTTTGTGTATTTTATTCTGAATATACACAAATATAAAGACTTGAGATAAAAATATTCAAGAAGACCATGCCTTTGTCTTCTTTTCTGCTCCTCTTATAGTGTTTTAAAACCATTTCTGCTGTGCCACCTTACAGAAGTCATTAGTTTTCATGTGAAATACTTGTGGTACCCTTGCTTCTCTCTCCAGGAAAAATACTCATGGAACCTTATTGTTCATAGCCACATTAGAGTAAAGAAGCTATGACTACTTATCCCAGATTGGTAGCCAACTTCTTCTATTTATTTTGTTTATAGCACTGTTCTTAAAAACATTGTTTTCTCTGGATGTTTCTGAGTGGTGACTGAGCATCTGCTATGTGGAGCTGCTTGACTAAGAGATTTTACCTGAACAACTGGAGAGCTTTCAGACCCAAATAGCTTGTTTTTCTATTCTAAGCATGTAAATCCCTGTTGAAATAGGACTTAGATTTCTGTTCACTTCATTGTGTCAGCCTTTATTGATCTTGATGTACGTAACACTTCTATTGGTAAAAAACCAGCAAAATCCTTATAAAAATCAGAACTAGACCTAGATATACCTATTCTGATACAAAAAGCTTTATTTCTGGGAGAATGATTGTATTTCCCAGTTGAAATTTATTTCTAAGCTCTGAACAGCTTAGAATCAAAGCAATCAAACCAACCAGGCTGTACTTGCTTCATATTTTCAAGAAATAAATCCTTAGTGTGCCAAATGTGTATCTTCAGGGCAGCAATATTAAGGGAAAAGAAATTGATTCCAGCACTTCTAAAAATGTTTGACTAAAGTACTTGGCGTCTTCCACAGCAGGTAGAAAATCATGAAACATTTAAACCCAACTATCTTAATACCAATTTATTAAAGCAGTTGTATCTTCAGACATACCAAAGGGAAAATTAAACCAACTACCTTTATAAAACATATTAAACTAATTTATTTTACTGCACCTCAGCAGGAGGAAAAAAATAAAATGAGGACAAGCCTGCCACCAGTAATGAATAAAGAACGCTCCACAGCAGGAAATAAAAGAAACAGAAGGAGAAAAAATTAAACCTAAGGTTGAAGGCAGTTAATCATAAACAGTACCATGTGCAGCATGACAGCTGAGGTCAAAATAGGTGCACCTTTGTAACTACATGCTGATGTTCATTCAGACATGACAATTTCCTCCATTATTAGTACTGTCTTACAAAATTCCTCTTCATGTGCATTAAAAGAAGCTAAAAAGACCTCTACCACCAAGACAGCTTACAGAAGTTAAAAATAATTTAAAAACCCTATACCAAATGTCACACTAACTCGTGTCCAGTGTAATACTGTTGATTTTCATGAAGCTGTAAGACAGGGAAAGTACAGCTATGTTGGATTCACTGTCCTCCAGGGCTCTGAGGGTGCTACTGCCTCTCTTTGGGTCATACCCCAACTGTTTTCAGAAAGGGATTTGCCTTGCTGTGGTGCCAGTTTTATACCCTGAAGTGTCTGCCTGAGCATTCCCAAATGTCTGGCAGGTCAGCATCCATTCAGCAGAGACTAGTGGTGTGTACAAACAGCAGCCCACCAGTTTCTTGCTTCTAGAAAATATTTCTCTTTGAGAGATAAGAAAGAAAGGGAATGGCAGCTAAGCACAGCTATTAGCAGAATGGTCTTTAAAATGTGCGTGTTAAATATTCATGTGGAAGCTAAGATCTGTAACTACAGTAAATAGGATATAGAAATATTAAATGTGTATTTCAGCATTTTTTTTTCTGTAAACACACTAATCTCATCCATTTCCAATATACTTTGGGGAACATCCCTTAGTGTCCAGGGAAGAGAGTTTGGGGTTTTTTGAGGGGGGCTGGGGGCAGTGTCTTTTTGTTTGTTTGTTTGTTTGCTTGCTTACTTGCTTGCTTTTTCTTTTTTTTTTTTTCTTTTTTGGTAATATTTATATCTGTGGAATAACCAAGCTGTTTCATGTCATGCAGCGTCAAGAATAACTGTGGATAGTTCTAAATATGAAAATATCTTTTCACAGAGTCATAGAAGCACAGAATGGACTGGGTTGGAAAAGATCTTAATGGTCATCTTGTTCCAACCCTCCTGCCATGGGCAGGGACACCTCCCACTAGACCTAGTGTCTCAGAGCCCCATCCAGCCTGGCCTTGAACTCCTCCAGGGATGGGGCATCTACAGCTTCTCTGGGAAACCTGTTCCAGTGTCCCACAGTAAAGAATTTCTTCCTAATATCTAATCTAAACCTACTTGCTTTCAGTTTGAAGCCAGTCCCTGTTTGTCCTGCCACTATGTTCACTTTCCATCTCTGATAAGGTTCCCTCTGTCCTAGACCCAACACGGGACCTGGTCCAGTCTTCCAACCTCCTCTTGTCTTCAAGATTGTTCAAATACTGCTTTCATTGCCATCAGTCCAACACACTGAAATGGATAAACTTGAGGGATTTTTCTGACCAGCAAAGAAAGGTTCATCAAGTGTCAGTATAAAATTTAAGTGATAGGTCTATGTTGTCTTACTTCTGAAATACTAAACTTAGAGAAGTTCATTGGCCATAAGTGCAGAAAGAGGGAGCTGATGAAAAGGCTTCAAGACTGCATAAAGAAAGTGCAATAATAAAACTGTATGAGAGCCATGCAGTTCCAAAATAAATTCTGCCAAAATTAAGATTTTTTTTAAGGATAGCTTATTTTTTTTTTAACTTGATATATCATTTTGTATCGACTGTCAGATTTGCATCAAGTGGCTGTAATAGTTTTGACACACTTTAAAATTATTTGTGATGGAAAAGATGTAAAAGGGGAGACTCTTGCTTTTTCCACAAGAAAAAGCTATTTTTATTTTTCACATTGCAGAGTTTTCAGGTGACAATATTTGTGTCTTGTGAAAGAAGAAGAAACCAAAAAATGGTCCTTGGCAAAAAGTAGGCAGTGATTAATGAAACAGTCTTACATAAGAAAAAACACTAATGGCCAAACCGCAAGGATTAGTTTTAGGGCCACAGTAATTTTTACAAATGACTCATAAGATGGGGTGAAGAGCAGAATATAAATTTGCTGCTGTCATAAAATGAATTAAAGATCAAACAATCCAAGTGACACTGATAGAATTCAATAGGATTTGTACAGATTAGAGAATAAGGATATAAGGGAGAGGAGAGACAAAAAAAGTGCTACACAGTGGAAATGAAATACAGGACATTGATGTCTTTTATCATTTCAAGTCTAAATAGCATAGCTTAAAAAGTAGTGTCATAGTCCCACATATAATCTACTTGTCTAATAAAATTTATATATTTTCATAGCCCTATAAGCTTGTCCAGCTCAACTACATAACAAACAGTCTGTGTCTCTAATGGAGCTGCTCCATAATGCAATGGTTAGAAAGTGGAATTTATGAAACATATTGAAGTGGGAGAATTGCAGCATCCTACCTGCTTACTAATTTTGTGGTCTTTGTCTTGTATTTTCTCAAACGAGAGCAATTCTGGGTTTTAATAGTTGTGTGATACATGTCAGAAAGTGCTTGGAAGTCATCTAAAAGCAAGACATGGTAAGGACCTGGTTCTACCAATACTTTGAAAATCAGTGTTCTCTGTACAAAGTACCTGCATGCATGTTACTAGGAGAAAAACACTGAGGAGGAAAATAGTATTTAAATCTGATTTGGAAACATCCAGCTTCTCTCTTCTTCATATTGTTTAACAAATTTGGTTAGGGATTTTTTATTGTTTCAAGTAGGCCTTCTGCCTTGAACTCCCAAAGACAGAAAGGCACAGATACTTTCAACTTTAAACTTCCTTTAACTAAAGGTTGTAAACTCATTTTTCTCCTCCCATCCCACCTCATTTTGTTCCGTGATTTTCTCACTTGGTCTTCCGTAGGTCACTGGTGTGACTGCAGGATAATGATGCATAGGCAAAACTAAAATGGAGCCCATTGTATGCTTAAAATGTTTAATTTACTTGCTTTCCTGAATCCATGAAAAGCCTATAAATGGGAATTATTGGATGATAGTAACCTAGCTATGGTCCTGATGATAGGGAATTAATGTATGTGCTATTTTCCTAATGTATGCAGATATATTTTGAAAAAATAGATTAATTCTGAGTCAATCACTGTGGAAAACATTATTCAGTGGATAAAAGCTCAGCCTTCTTTGGCTCTAAGCACAGGAGCAAAGAAAGATGTTATTTGTGATATTTTGTATGAGTGCTTAGACTGTTCTGAAATTTTTTCTTTAATACAGAGCAAGAAGCAAGCAGGCAATGCGGTGCCTGCAATTATCTTAAAGAGCTTCTCTCTGTGTAAAAGTTACTGTTAGTATATCTCGAGAGCATGTGCCAATTTGTAGCATTTATAGCACTCCCTTTCCCTTTGTGCTTTCTGGGTATTTATAGGTTGCCGAGTTGACTACATAAACTTATATAAAGTCATCTGAGCCCTACTTACTCCTTTGACATTTTGTGAGTGGGTTATTGTATTCCACTTTTGTTTCCCTGCTTTTCATGTACTTTCTGTTCTGTGGAGTGAGTAATTTGATGCTTGTAGCCCCGCCTGCCCCCATTTCTTTACTGATGCTCTTCGTGTCACTCTTTGGAGCAAGGGAGAGCCCACGGTATTCCTTTAGGATTGCTGCAGGAGGAGCAAGGAAGCCTCTAGGTCTGTTAAAAATCTGTTTGCTCAATGCCTGCAGGCAGTGGATGTGGCAGCTAAAGAGCTCACGAGCTGCAAAAGGGTGAGGAAGAAGCATGGGGTCACGCTGAATGTTTTCGGTTTTCATTGGGAGTGATGGCAAATGTCTGCACTCACAGTTTATTTAGTTCTATATGAATAGTTTGCTATTTCTGGTCTTTGTTTTTAAGTGGAGCAGAGAAGCAAGTCATAGTGCATGAAGGATCTGGACCCCTGAGGCCCATATAAGGACCATGGATATACCAGGCAACAGAATTGCTGTCTGCTATTGTACCTTTAGAATGAACAGAAAATAAGAACCAAATAAAATCTCTAATATCAGGAGATATAAAGAATTATCAGAGTTGTATATGAAAGATACGGAGATACATGTTCATTAGTGACTTTGCACCAATACTAACACTACAGAAAACATGGTCTTCTCTTACAAGGATATACAAAAAGTAGATGGAACATGTGTCAAATTTAATGTAGACAAAATGTCATTTGATTGAAAGAATAATTTATCAGTGCTATAAATCTGTGAGTGCAAGATAAAAGCCCAAAGATTCAAGAACGTGATCACATATAATCTTGAAATGTAATTGAAATACCAGTTTTAATCTCATTTACTATCTCTGCATATTGCTTCAGAAAGCATGCAGTACAAATATGGGTATGTGCTGGAGTTTTATTAGAATGTATTTTCATGTGTAGCTGTGAAAGGAGAGGTCAAGATGAATCAGTTTTACTATAATGCTATGTGATGCTCTGCCATGAGTCTCATAAAACCCTGAAGAAGTTTTTATGTTGTTCAGCTTTTTACTGAAGATTAGAAGGAGAGGAGGTTTTATCACTAATAGCAAAGTGATGAGATGTTTCTCATTTGTGTTTTTCTTATTGAGATAGATGTTGCACAGGCTTCTCCACTTATGTAACTTGTTGTATCTGATCTACAAAATAAATTAAGTCTATTCCATCTAAGTGGAAAAAAATACATAGTTTAATTTAAATCTCATAACAATATGCTTTACAAATAATCAGAAGCAAGAAAGGCAATTAATACTTTTTTCAGTTAGAGATAAGCCACAAGATTCATAACAAAGTTCCTGACCTATTGTAAATTTACTATGTGATTATATCTGTACTCAGTCATGAAAAGTAGTGTTCCAAACATTGTTTTGCCTGAGAAATATCCAACTTCTATGC
Source organism: Cephalopterus ornatus (assembly GCA_013396775.1). NCBI lineage: Eukaryota > Metazoa > Chordata > Aves > Passeriformes > Cotingidae > Cephalopterus > Cephalopterus ornatus. The sequence goes on from VZRE01004053.1 coordinate 112,995, forward strand.
ATTTAGGATGAAAACTCTCTTTGTCTTATTTAGGAAGGTCAAAGAGTCCTCCCCAGACATACAAACTCAAGCTACAGCACTTATCCCTACGCCTTGTGCTCTTTCCAGGGAGCAGAGCTGGTCAGGCAGCAGCGGCTGCCGCAGCTGAAGGCTCAGCTGACAGAAGGGCCCATGGAAACAGGATGGTAAACATCTGCTTGTGGTGCCCCCAGCTGTGCCTTACCTGCAGCAAACTAAAGGCTGTTTTCTAGGGGATGGAGCCAAGAAAATTCTCCAACATTTTCCTAAAATATTTGAGAACTAGATTTTCACTAACAACAGGGTCACTCTAACCATATTCAGTGTCATTTTTTGCTTGCAGGACTTCTATTATGAAAATTAGTGAGCTCTCCAGATCCACCTATTTTTTGGTTGGTTGGTTGGTTTTTCTCTGTAATAATGCAACTACATTATTACAATTATTACAAGAGGGGTAATTTTGTTTTAGAATGTAGCTGACAAGTGTAGGGAGAAAATAATTATCGGTGCAAAAATGCTTTAAATGAAGTAGAAAGGTAGCCAGCTCAGTTTGGAGGCTTGATGGCAACCTTCGAAACTTGATGGAATAGTGAAATAAAGTCTTGATGAGGATGAAGATCTAATCCTAGTAAAGCTTAGTATATACAACTTAGTATATACTCTTTGCTTAGTATATACAACTGAAAGTCTCCTCTTACGATGAAAAGGTTTTTAAAAGCACTCAAATTCCATAGTGCTTGTGGTTTTTGAAATGCGTCTGAGCTTGTTCATCATACTAGAGAGAACTGCAAGTAGTAGCACTTTTTGGGGAGAATTATGTGTTATATGGAGTGTCCATGTATTTTGGACACTGTGGTCAGCAACCAGAACGTTACTTTTTAGGGGTCTTTACAAACATAGAATCGAAAGATGGCCTTTTTCCTTAGTAGAGTTGGAACAAATGTAAGACAATACTTCCAACAAAAAGGAAATAATTAAAGAGGAAACAATGGCATAGTATTAGTCATGATGATAGGCAGTTGTATCAGTGGCCATGAGAGAATCATGGCAAGAGAGAATTACAAGGGAGGATTTTAATGAAGGAGTCAAGAGGTTTATGGGAAACTCCTCCCATGGACAGTGAAAAAGAGCCTGAAAGTGATTAGCGAAAATTATTCCCTTAATCTTCTTTTTGTTCATTCTTCCTTCTCATTTCACAGTTTCACTTAATGTGTAGAATATTCAGCGTGACCCCACTGGCTACAGCAGGCTGTGTGTTAACCCAGACATCTTGTACCTGCATTTGTCAGGATCTGTGGAGGATTTTTGTGTCACATTAAAAGCCCAATTCAAAAAGCAATAACATTTTCCTTGTTTTTCCAGCACCACTACGCAATACCGCGGTGGTTCAGTCCTTATCTGTGTCTCCCTTGGATAGTAGTTGATAAAGACGACTGAGGGAACAATTTTTCCTGCCAGTGCTGTACCCCCTGGAATGATAAGCTCTGGCTAGTGCAACTAAGTGGGTAATTCCAATGGTATCACTGTTACATTACCATAAAGAAAGTTCTGCACTGGAAAATAAGTGAGCTAAATGATCTAATAAGTATTTTCTATCTGTAATTTCTTGGATATTAAGTACTCTTCGTAAGCTTTCTCTTCCTTTTCCAGCTAGGACGGAAGCCTTGGTGTTCCTAAAAGAAACAGCAACAGGCCTTGTTTTCCTGAAGGTGAAAGGCTTTTTCTGGAACTGAGTCAATCTTAACTGCATTTTTTCTTAGGAGTGCTTGTGCTGAGGAAAGAAAACTGCTAGTGTGCTTGCTATGGCAGCTGGATGTATGGGAGGAAGGGAATTGACAACAGCGATTCAAGCCCTGAAGGAAAAGGTTTTCCCTTTTCCAAGATATAAATATTTCTAGCAAGTTTTGTGTCATCTGGGATTCAATTTCTTTTCTAAATCAAGTGAACTGTGCTACAACGGTTCAGAGTCAGTTTAAAAGTCAATTTCAGTCCCAATTGCAAAATTCTAACAAGCACTTATATCAGTCTTTCCTGTTTCTGAGGATATTTTCTCACTTTATCCTTTAGTGAGTTTTTTTTCCCCCTCTGTTGATTTTGAAGTGCAAGCACTGTTTGTGTAGTGACTTACAACTAAAATCAAGGAGAAAATGGAACTACTTTGAAATCAGTTTTTAAAAAAGAGTATATTTTCTTACCTCATTTTCATGACTCCCATGCAAAAGTTAGCAAGAGGACCCAGTCAAAAATAGATCTAATGTGCAAATCTGCAGAGGACACCCAAGGAATCTTCAGTAGGACCTTTCTGTGGCCTTGCCACTTTCATAAATGTACTTTCCAGCTGAAAAGGGAGTTCCCTTTTTTGTTATTCCCAAGGCTGGAAGATAGGCTGAGGTCATTGTTGCTGTTATGTTGCTTCTAATGTAATTTGTTTAGTTGCTTTCTCATGAGTGCGTACCAGAAAGCATATTGTACTTGTATAAAGCAAATTGAGTATGCAAATAACCCAGTCAGAGGTGTTTAAAAATGCTTTGGGGAGCAATTTTCAGGAAAATAAATAATTTTTTAAAAGTTAAATCTAATCCAGTCCATTTATTGACAAGTGTATCTAGTCTTTCACATTTCTGTGTGGAGAGTAAATAACTGTCAACATAACATTCTTTTGAGAGATGCTGGCTGCCAAATATTATCCTGGTTGTAAAAATGAAAGAAACCAACACAAAAACACCAGTCAGGCACAGATCCGTTAAGAGGGTAAAACTATCTCCCTGCTTTACTTGCAAAGCTACCTCCTGCATGCATCTGTATACGTACATATGTGTGTGTACATACACATAAGCAGAAGAAGATGTGAATGTTTTGATTTTTTTTTTCCAAGAGGAAAAATGTGCATTCTCCCTGTTCTCCTTGATAAATCTGGATGTGAGAGAAGATGCTGACAATTAGATACTCCGAGCAGCTGTGGAGCCTCTGGCTATTGGAGACAGCTTTAACCCCTGACTTACCTGCAGCTGCACAGGGCTCATCCACTTCGTTTAAGGCTGTTGAATTGGCCTCTTGTGTTTCCCACTAGCACTCCTTCCTTGGTGCATGAAGAATGGGTCCATGTAAAGTCCCATTCAGCTTTCTTCAAAGATGGGGGTCAGGTTTTATTCCACGAGGTTATTGCACATAAAGTTAGTTTTGGTGTTTAGTTAGACAGTTTTTCTCTTTTCATATACCACTAGGGTTATAGCCCTGTTTAGCCTCCTCTTCCACTGCAATCACTTCTTTTATTTCAAATCAGTTTTGCAATGAGATTTAACTAGGGTTTTTTTGTGGGATTAGGCTTTTTTTCATATCTGGAAACGAAAAGGCCAAAACAGGCCTAGTCATAATTGTCAATGTAGGGATAAACATGAGAGAACAGCCTGTAGGGGCTATGAATGGGAGACAAAGTAAAGACGAACACTGAGAGGTAGTCAGAATTTATGTCAGTCTGGTTATAATCTGTTGTGTGAACATGGTAAGTAAAGTGTGGAAGAGGAAGAAGAGCACCTTGACATCATGATGGCTGTTGTGATGATTCACTCACGTGTTTATGGCACTTTCATGCAGTGCCAGGTACTTCCAGATGTTCAGGAATATATAGACACCACCTGTTTCTCTAAGAACAAAGGAAGACTAAATTTAGGGCTACAAGAAATTGAGTATTTTTAGAAATGTCTTCTAGATGAATGTGAAATGAACTCAGGAAGATGGCAGTATATTTGAAAGTTGTATCATAAAAGGAGGCATAGCAAGGTTGTGCAAGGAGCTAACGGGAGGGTAACACTGCTAACAGAAAAAATTGTAATAGAAGAGAGCAAACACAAGTTGTGAGGCAACCTCACATGGAAGGAGTGAATGGCTGTGAGACAGAAATTTTTGGCCTGCCCCAGAAAATTATCAATTAACTGAGCTCTGTGCTAACCTGAGGTTAATCTTGCACTTGCTTAGGATTTTATGAGAGTTGGAAGTCAAATAGGTCAAGGAGGCAAATAAAAGAGAAGTGATGCAGTATCTGTGTGTTATCGAAGAGTAGAAGAGGGGATTGGAGCTGATGTCCTGCATCAATGACTATACATGAACATTGGATAATTTCCTGTTTAATGAGTTAGGCATAACTCAGGTCTTTGCTCTTAGCTTGTTCACCAGGTCAGCTCGTTCAATCCTTCACAGGTCATTTATGATGCACTATATTTGCTGCTTGTTTGTGGCTTTTTGTGGAATTAGTTTGTGAGAAGCTTTTCTTTGTGTTTACTGTTTAGGTTTTTATCACTTCTCTGATTTTAGATAACACATAATTTGAATGGATCCTAAGTAAATATCTCGGATTAGAGTGTTCCCTATGCTAAAAGAAATCCAGTTCATGTGCAGCCATTGAAGTCAGAGCAACTCTTATTCAGACCCAAAGACAGTGCTTACTCTGAAAAACTTTCCAGCTTACTGACATTCAGGTCCAAATCCAAACAGATGTCTCAGGACAGACATAGATCCAGAATCAAACTTTTTTTAGGGATTCTTTTATCACCCAGATATTTTGAATTAATCCATGTATTGCTAGAAAAACGTCTTGGATTTTCAGTGAGAGAAACTCCTTTTATTCCCTTCTGGGACAATTATAACTTCATTAGATTACTTGGGCAATACAATGTATTTTGGTTTCCCTTAGGCCTGGTTTCTCTCTCTTCTTCCACTGTCCTGTGGAACTACATCAAGGTTGTTGATTGATTGCTTGTAAGACGGGAAACATGTCAGAATTTTCCTGCCCAAGTGCTCATTAGATGACAAAATACAAGAAACAGGGCCGAGTTTAGAATGATTTAATTCAGAATGGCTCTTGGACCAATGGGGCTCAGCTGACATCATTCACAGTAGGCTCAGACTCACAATTCATAAAGAATAGTGAAAAATTGCTGCAGGAAGGAAGATATCAGTTTCACTCTACTGGATTTTAGTTTAGGACATAAATGAGGAAGTGATTTTCATCAATAATGTAAATTCCAATTTGCTTTCACAATCGAAGTGGAACTCAAATACTTAGTTTTCTTTAAAACTTTGTATTCTTGAGAGCTACTAGACAGGCTTCAAGCCAAGTGAACTATGCATGTTTTTTAATAAAGGGATCTAATCTCTATCCCTTGCTTGCCCAGGATAACTGCTGACTGGCTCTTTTGGATTAGAATGTGATTATGTCTCTTCATTTCCTATGAAAATTGTGTTTATTACCTGTCTGAAATGACCTCCTGCAATATTTCAGAATGTTTGTTAACATCACAATACCAAGCAATGTTTTATAGCTTTAAATTTGATATTGACTCGCTTAAAAGTGTGCAGATACTTGTTTCCTTTACAAGTTTTACCTTTCTATTTACTAAATCATTGACTTTTTACAGTTTCCCCTACTTTTCTTGATGGGATTTTTCCTGCCTTTTCTTTTTGTCCACATGCGTCCACAACTGAAAACTGCATGCAAGAATTACGAAGTAACCAGAAGTTAAAAAATAATTCATTTAAACATTAATTTTGTCTTCTGGGTAGGACTTGAGTTTACCTCTTCCATCTGCACATACGGATTTCCAGTTATCTAAAGAAATTTCATTTACTTAGCCAAGGCTGTTTGCTTTCTTTCTATACCTATGTGTTTGTATATACAGATATATGTATATATTAATATATACATAAACATTTAGTCAAAATGGTCTGGAAGTGTATGAAGCTATTGACAGAAACATGATACCCACAGATTGCATGGTTTGAATCTCTGTGGAAGGGGGCTCCAACCCCTACTACAGCACCAGCCTGGGAGCAGGATGGTGGCTTTCTGCTGCCCTCCTTGCATCCCAGTGGCATTTCTTGGAGTCCACAAGTTACTGGGATGCATATCCCAACTTCAGAAAAGGCTGAAGGCCCACAGATAACCGCTGAGTCGCAAACTGCAGTAGGACTCTGCCTCTGTGAAAAACGAGGAACTCAGAGTTAATGTTATTCTCTGTCCTCCAGAACTGCTCCTTTAGAGTTATGTCTCTTGTAGCTTTTATCTCAAAGAGCTGAAATAGTTCAAGAGATTTCAGTAGTCAGTGAGGGTTTCTTGCAAATCACCCATCATCCAAGAGGAAGCATGAGCAACAATGAAGACAAAACATTTCAGAAGCACAGTCCAGGGTTTTTCTTACCTTAAGTAGCTCTGAATGATCACAAAAATTTGGGTGGATTATTTTTGTGTGGTTATTCCCAGAGTAACCTAAAAAATTGGCACACTGAATAATCTGCATATACATGCTTACATGTTTTCTTCTAAGTTTTCAGTTTGAACAAGGACTTTTCTAAAGCACCGTATTTTTACATACAAAAAAATGTAAAATAATACTTAAAAACTGCAAACTAGTGAAGAACTAGTTTGCAAAAAAAATACTATATTTCCCTCTAAGCTTGGTCTACTGTTCCCTACTCAAGGCGATGTATAACACAGTAAATATTTTGCAATTCTATGATGAATCTTCCCCATTTTATTGGCCACAGCCTTAGCTGGCTCTGGTTTAACATAAAAGAGGTTATGCTGATGAGCAGAAGAGTTTGCAGGCAGACGTGTGGAATTATTGTACTATCTTTTCAACAGAAAATAGCATTTAGAAATCTTCCTGCTGTGAAGGGACAGCATGGGCAGTGACTCACTACCACGCCAGTAATCATATACCAGGGGAGGTGGGGAACAGACTGTCAGCTCTGTGTGTTCAGCTTTTACTTCTGACTGTTCCTGGTGGTGATGTTCCTGCAAAGTAAATTAGGCATATTCAGGTAAGTAGGAGGATTATTATTCCTATCCAGAAGAAAACTCTTAAGGAAAGCTATGAAAATTGACTGAAAATGTATTCCTGTTGTACAGTCAGTGAGAGTAAGTCAGTGAGAGGTAAGTCTGCTGCTGTGACCTGGTTGTACTACCAGTGACCATAGGAGTACCTGAGTAAAAATTTTATACATCTAAAAAACTGTGGGCAAATAATAACTGCCATGGCTTTTAATAGTGGTTGGACAAGCTACAGTCTAACTAGGAGCTTGAATCTTTTCCATGATTTATGCAGAGCTGGGGCAGGATTTTTCACATCCTTGCATGCTACACAGTGGTTTGTGTCTCTGTGGCTGAAAAGCAAGAATCAAGAGCTCTTTAAGGTGGTGTTTCCAGCAGGTCTGTTTGCAGGTTTGGCAGTTCTAAATAATAATCTCTGCACAATAAAACAAGAAGCACAAGTGTTTCTTGGTTGCATCACTATCTTTAAAGTTTGATGTTGATTAATGCAGCGTTTAAAGGTATCCATGGGCAGGACAGGAAGGGCACAGCTTCATGAGAATGGCTCTGATGGAGCGGTGCTTTGGCACGTTGCAAAGAGATCCTTAAAGTGCAGGAACTTCACTTTAAATCACTTCTGTCCTGCTAAAGGAGACCTTACAGATGTGCCTGTAAGTGTAAACCATCTTTGTCATAAGATGACTTGTAACACACAGGCCAAAATCCAAAAAGCAAGGCCAAATCTGGAGTTGGTATTATTCAGTATACAATTCAGGAGGCTGTAGGGCTCAGCTGATTTCATTCAGCTGTGTGGTGTGTGCATGGTACAAGTGCTGAAGGCATTTGGTGCAGTAATTATGAGTGATTGCTATCAAATGACAACGTGGTAACATTTGATTTGCTTCAATTCATTAACATATCCCGTTCGACAGTGTAACCTAGCCAAGGAATTAGCAACATAATGACAAAAAAAAAAGGGACAGAAAACTGCGGGTGAGATATTTTGTTGTCTGCTTAAGCAGCAGTAGAGAGGGATTACAAACAGGTCTTTGGAGAAGCTCTGTGCTTTCCAGAGTTTCCCAATGCCTGAGATAACTAAACAATTGGGGCAACCATGCAAAGACATTTCAGAGGGTTGCTGTCAAGAAGGAAAAGGAAGTGAACCTGTTTCCTCAATAACCATGCTTTCTCCTCATGGTCACACAACCTAAGCAATCCTCTCTGCTTTTCTAAAAGGGTGTTCTATAAAGTGAAGGGATCAAAAAGAAAGCCTCCTATACTTCCCTGATACTTTCCTCTTAGAGGAAGAGTTGCTGATAGTCTGTAAGTTGTGAAGAGTTTCTTCCCACTTGGTTGCTGTTTTGTCACCCAGCACACATGCCCATTATATTTACCTTCGCTTTACAAGCTATGTTTTATGGTGCTTTCCATATTATACATTTGCCTTCTTTTTCCATGCTTAATAATTTATACTCCTTCATTTAAACTATTCTTTTTACCTACAATTGTCTTTAAATGAATTAAGATGAGGCATTGATTTATGAATTAAATTGAATGACAATTAATTTTATTCAGTCAATTAAAATGAGTGAAACTGAGGCATCGGTAGCAATGGCAAAAAATAGAGGCCAAAATTATATTGTTTCTGTAGTGAATAATGCAAAAGAAAATGTTTTAATGGAATTCTAAAGGTTATTGTAAGGCAAAATCAGAATGCTGTGTGGGTACAGGCATTTTATGTAAATATGCAATTAAGATCTGTAGAACACTGATCAAACATTATGACTGCAGAGGGTATATATTTTTTAACTCTGAGATTAATAACCACAATGTTGCTTACATTAAATCTGTTTTGTACCATTATTTCCAGTGGATACACTCGGTCTGAGAAAACAATCACTTAATCTCTCTGTATCTGAGTTAAGTTTTGGAATTAAAATAATAATTGGTCATACCTGCTATTCCCACCACTTTTGTTGCAGACTACTGATTTTGAAAGTAGATGTCCAGTTGTTTACCAGCAGTTTCTGCCAGACTTTCATTTGGAAATCCCCAACAAATGTTGATTTGTATGTTCACAGGCTGACTGTGCGGTACATCTAAGGCATACCAGGCACTGAAATAATTGATGAAAATGAAAATGTGGCAGAAGTTTGCCCAATCCTTTGTCTGCCTTGTCTATTTAAAGTAGTTTCCCATGGATGTTTCTTATTCTGTGTTTGCACATCATCTACCATAGTGGGGCCTTCAAGCAGCATCGAAGTAAAGCTGGTAAACAGTAATACAGTGGAGGTTTTCCTGCCTGGGTGGAAAGCATCCATTTCCAATCATATCACTTGAGAGGAGCTTTGTGATATAAGAGGTACCTGAAAGAAAGTTGCACCAAAACAGAGAAAATGGTTCTCCAGTGCTGTAATGTAAACACCGCCGGTGCAGTATTTCCTAAAAGTAATTATTTTTCAGTTGTTACTGTCTTCATTCTAGTCATCTAGCACAAATTTGGACAGATAAGCCAACATCAAAGCTTTTCTGCATCTTAAGCATAATGTCTGGTTGCACATTATAGATACGAGCTGGAACCTCTCCAGCCACCAACCTCATGTAAAATCCTGAACCTTTTGAATCCCTAGCAGATATTATATACTGACATGCTATCCAGGTACTGAGTTTGACAGAGCTAATAATACTATTTATATGTATAATTATTGAAATTACCCATACTCTTTTGGTTTAATGGTGTTCAGTAAATTGGCATGCATAATTTATACATCATTGCTGTCAACCATCAATCCCAATGTGAGACAGCAACATATAAACTGAATGACAGAATAAAGTGTTTATGAGTTTATTCAGGACAAGATCACCATAAACTATGACACTGGAAATTTTCATATCATTTTTTCAGTATTTGTCTGAAATAGAATGCTGTCTATGGGATTTCATTTGTTGCATTACTGTAAAACCTCTTCAATAAACAATTTAGGAGACAACAACTACAGCACTCTTCAAAAATACCCTGGGGGCAGGATTTATTGTGGAAGTCAGTGTTACCATTTCTGTTTCAATTTTTGCTATAGCTTAATTCCAGCCTCTTATTGAAATGTCAGTCATTTAATAATGAAATGGAATCCTAAAAATGTGCAAATGGATACACCTTTGAGGCTTAATCAAGAGATACATCAGGCAAACCAAATTCAACTATTATTATGATAATTTAAAATAATAATTAAGACTTTCCAACTCTACATTTAAACAAGAAATGCTTAAAATAACTATTGTCTTCACACATCTGAATATACATCTATGTGCTTGAAATGACATTAACATTGATGATATTAATCAAAATGGCAGGGTACATTGCAGAGGATTCAGATGTCCCGATCTCATTACACAGGACTTGCCACACAGTGCTATTGGTATTATGTTTTCATTTTTAATTTGAGAATGCAGTAAACAGCTCATAATCTGAGATTTTCTGAATTTCTTTTGAAAGGTGCCAAGTGCTGAAAGAAGTGATTAACACGAAATGAGAAAATCTATGAATAGAAGCAAAAGAGAAACTGCTGAGTTATTTTTGGCACTCTCTAATGAATAAATGGATTGTTTTCAATGTCTGTCAATGAGTACAACAAGTTAACATGCACTGTGAAACATACTGCCTCACTTTCGCTTGTTTTGAACCAAGTCTATTAGAACAAATAACAACCACAAATTTAATGAATTAAAAAAAAAGATTTAATGCTCATATCTCATAGATGCTAAAATTCATGCTTCTCATAGAAGCCAATGATCTAATTGTACTTAATCAGTTAAGCAGATTTTCATTAAAAATATGTTTTTATAGTCTGTGATTTTCTATGTGATTTAACACTAGGACATGGCTAGGGGCTACTTATCAAGTTGAACTTTAGTAGAATTTTCTCATGACTTCGAAATAGCTCTTTGGCCACAAAATAGCTTTGCTTTGATAACAGTTCATTTAAATCATTGACAGATCACACAGGTGGCTATTAACCCAAGGAAGGACATTCAAAGGATGCTTAAAAAGCATTTGGACATCAGTCCAAATGTGAAAGCAGTGAGGGTACAAATGCATTTAGGATCAAGGTTGTGATGCCAGTAAGTATGGTGAGGATAATGCTTACCTACTAAGCAGTACGGATAAAGCATTTTATTTCATACCAGTGCCAGCACCCTGCTTTGAACAGGAGTTTGGACAAGACTTTTCTGAAGTCCCTTCTACTTAAAGTTATCCTGTGATCCTATGCTTGAAAAGTATAAATGCAGTTCACAGGTTATAAGTGACAATAGCTAATGACTAGCACGTTATGAATGTTTTTCAGAATTTTACCAGGTCTAGTTTCTTATATCTTGCCATCTTACTGAAAAATATTAATTTACTGGGCCATATCAGATATATTTAAAATTTAAAAAAATGCATATATATATACACACACACACACACACAAATATAGTAATATATATGTATGTATTACCATATATGCTTTTTGTTGAATTTCATCCCATGACTTCAAAATTCAAGAATTCAAAAATGTAGTTGTCTATACCCAAACTAACCATTATCTGCTGATTTTATAGTCAGAAGAGGGGGAGAGTCACTTTCATTGCATCAAGTGTCCGGTCACCTGCTGATGTGGTTCCTCCTTTGCTGGAATGAACTCTCCAGACAGGCCTGTTTCCCTCCACTGAATATGAGGTGGGTTTAGATGGCCATCTCAGATGTTGAAACCCACCATATGATCCCTGTGGACCCTCCTCAGCCTGGACCACCAGGCACAAAATGTCACACATACAACCAGTGCTGTGAAAAGACCATTTTTAACAGCCAAGCTTATGATCTCTTGTTGTGCCTCTAAGGTACTTCATGTAGTTCATGTGAGTGACAGAAAAAGAGATGGATTTGTGTGCTAATTAGCTACTAGTAAAAGCAAGGCCACAGTTTTATCTGAATCCTGTTAAAAATCATATTCAAAGTTACTACAATGTCCAGCAATGTCATTTATAAGTAAAGCTCTGCAACATGGGCCATATGATGTAGTTGCTGTCAAACCCAAAGATGTCAACCAGATTCTACATCCAAAGACCTTTCAGATGAATCCATTTCAAAACTAGGATTTTGTGTTTTTCTGGTATCAGGAAAAAGGATAAGGACAAAGCATAAACTTTGTGACATTTAGCTGCTGTACCTAAAGATGCACTTAAAATACTTTTAAGAGTAACTTGAATATAGCATAAAACCTTGTTCAAATAGGCTAAAATGAGGGAGACTGTGGTCAGGTAGTCACTTCAAGAAAGATGGTGTTAGGGTGCAATGCAGTGCCCTCCCACCCCAACCATCCCTGTCCCAGAGCCCCCAGTGAGGTGAGTCAGGATGGGACATGAATGATGACCAGCATGAGCCACAGCCTGGCCATCCCCCAGCACCTGGGCATGGGATGGAAATGAAGTTGGGGTCAGGGTGGGCTTGTGTCTGCCTTATCAGGACCCAGTGTTGGGCAGGGTGCCGGGCATGGAGTTTCCTGTATTCCAATTTGTGCCCATTGCTTGTTGTCTTGTGCCAGGCATGGAGTTTCCTGTATTCCAATTTGTGCCTGTAGCTTGTTGTCTTGTCTCTGGACACCACTGACAAAGGCCTGGCTGGCTCTTTACTCCTCCCATCAGGTCTTTGCTCTGGGCTGGACAGTCCCAGTTCTTTCAGCCTCTCCTCATAGGACAGATGCTCCAGTCCTTGAATCATCTTTCTGGCCCTTCCCTGGACTCTCTCCAGTATGTCTCTGTATCACTTATACTGGGGAGCCCAGCACTGAACTCAGCACTCCAAGTGCAGTCTCAGCATTATAGTATAAGCCACATGTAGTGAAATTTCGATTCAATGATTTCACCTAACTGAAATTTCCTCTAAACAGGCCTGTTTTGGAGAGAGTAGCTCTCCTATTGGAAATTCTCTGGCATGTATAAGACTGTCTATCATGCTCTCTTAAGCAAGAAAACATGCATTAGGAAATATGAAGAACATGCAAGTGCAGTTCTTAACCAGCTGGGAGGAGGAGAGATCAGATTTTTAGGTTGCATTTCTAATATTTTTCAGAGCTTATTTGCTTCGCAGGACCTCAGAGTTTCTAAATGGCTCAGTAAGGTTTTCTGCTCAGCCTTTTGGTATTTGTTTTTGTTTGGTTTTGGATTTTATTTTTTTTTTAATAATAAATCTGAAAAGTTATTCATAATGTTTACTTTTAGTATTGGAGAGTAAACTGCACGTAAAAAGAGAACACAGGTCTTCCACTAGATGAAGTCTTGGCCTGCCTTTCACTTCTTACCCCACACTGTTGCCCTCTGTAGCCCTCTGAGGGAGGCTTTGGGAAATCTGTGCATTCTTATTGTTGAGGAACACACGGTGCAGGGAGCTCGGAGTGCAGCTGCAGATTGAGCTGCAGGTTTGAGCTTCAGTGAGAACCTGGGACACAGGGCCATGAACTGCCGATCCTTTGTATAACAAAGGCCACAAGGACCTGTGGCACAGCCAGGGGAGGGGACAGTCAGAGACAAACAGAGGAAAAGCCAGACTTTCGTGCACTTGGACTGTGAGAGGATAAATGCCCAGGGGCTCCTTTGTTCGGGTCCCTCCTCGGCACCAGCTCCCGGCTGTGTGTTACTGTGTAGTGAATAATTGGGTGTTTGGAACGAGACATTTGAGACGCTGCAGAGAGAAAGCTGGGGTCGAACTGGTGAGGAAACCTGGTCTGACTCTGAGTGGGGTGTGCAGGGAGCCAAGAGGGGACCCGTCGGGTCACTGGAGCTGCCGCTGTGAAGGGTTTCGGTCCCAGCACTGAAAGTGATGGGAGTGAGTGCCAGGGAAGCTCCTGAATGGTCACACTGGGAAGTTTCCTTAACAGTGTGGAAAAACAGCTGTAACTCTGTAAGCAGTATTGATTCTTCAAGGTGCGCTGATACTTCAGATAGAAGCTGTGCTGGCCTTGATAGCGTTTTAATGTCTGCATAAAAATGAGACTGAACTGGAATAGGAATATGATACATTCCATTTTTATGACTACTCTCCTTTGCCCTTTCCATTGTAGGTATCCTCCTCTCAGCAGCTGCTAGACTGTCAATGTCAAAGCCATGCTAACAAGACCTTTAGTCCCTGCTGCCCTTCAAAATGTGAAGGGTTCACCCAGTGTGTGGCACATGGTGAAAGGGTTCCCTCCCCCATATCAGCAAAGCAAGAAACTGCCTTGTCCCTTGAAATTTCTTTTGTTTCTTCCAAGTTTTACCTCTCTCGGGTAACGGAAGCATCATGCCCTTCTGGAATATCTGTAGGTATCCAAAGGGAGCACTGCCCTCTAAAGGTCGAAGGTGAGATGGAAAGCAGCTTTCTATGCACCTTGGAAGGTCTTTTCAGAATTACATTTGTAAAGCTGTTTTAGATCACACACAACAGTTAGGCATGAAGTTCGAATACCTTGTAGCATCATGCTAACGAGTACTGGTGTAGTCTTGCCAGGTTTATGATCAGAATGAGTAATAATTATACAAAAATAATACACAAATTTAGTAGTGTTAGAAACATTGCATAGTTTTAAGCTAATAATCTTTAGACATTTTTAGGGTTTGCTTTTTTTTTTTTAAGAAAGAAAAAAGAAAAGAAAATAGTAAATACCCAAATGATATTTTCCACAGGTGTTACCCCAATGTTTTTTGGGTTTTTTTTTGGTTTTTGGGCATTTTCTTAATAGCACATATCTGCAATTTTACATCTTAAAAGAAATCCAGCCCTAGGTTACAACAAGCAAATGTAGGGGGTAAAAGTCAAAATGGATTAGTAAAACACTTCGAAGTTAATATATGACATTGATGTAAAAAAACTTACGTGAGACCCTGAAATTTGAATTGCTACATTTTTTGTGTATCAGTACTAATCCATAGTAGGGCAGTTAGGCTTGCAGGGCTTCTCTACACTTCTGTGATGTATTATGCACTGGAAAGTCTTTTTCTAAATAATCCAGTGAAAAAGAGTTTTTTTGTATTTCAGTTGGAAAAAAGTTGCTCTGAGTTGCTAGAAAGATAAACACACATTTTCTAGGAAAACATTTTCATTCTTAAATGAAGGATATAGCCTTGAATGTGAACCAGGTTATCTGAACAAAAAAAATTGAATAGAATCTCAAACTGCTTTAGAATTATAGGCTTAAAAAATATAAACATAAAAAAGACAAAAATTATTATAATAAGACTGGAAAACAACTGGCAATGATTTCAAGTCCTGCTTACATACCTAGAATAAAATACAAAGCAGACTTCTCTTGATAAAACTAAGAGCTATTTCACTTGTTTGCTCTGTGAAATTCAAATTCTATAATGTATAACTGGAGAATTTTAAAAAACAAGGTAAAAAAGATTTTGCTTGCATCACGCTTGGGCCGGTGAAATGATCTTTAGCATTAAAGCTGTGCTAGTTTTCACATTTCTCTCCAAAAAATGTCTTTCTCTCAACATATTCCCATGTTAGTCAGGGTCACCAATGTGGTGGTCTCATCAGCATCTGCTAATATCCTGTAGGTTGGTATTGGTAGGATTTGGAAATTTAGAAATCGATAAGATTTGGAAATCACAATATGACCGTGGTGTTGGCATGCTGGATGTGACAAGGAGAGTCATCTGAAGATTTCTCTGAAGAGGAAGTTCCCACAGTGAGTCAAAATGGATTTAGAGCAAACGTGTGTTGCCAGAACATCATAAAACCACTTCAATGCCAAGAAGAACCAGGTCCAAAGAGTCAGATTTTCATCAGGTACTGCCTTGTGGAAGATTGAACAAATTCATTTTAGGTCAATGGATTGATAGAGGAGGAAGGAATTATTTCTTCTGGGAGGAAACCGAGCTTATATCAGCCAAGGTCTTGTCAGAGTTAGACTCATCTGCTCTGAACTTCTCACACAGCCCTCACTCTCAGCACTAGAGTAGTAAAGCTAAGATTTTTCTCCCCCACTGAACACAATTTTTGAGGATGTGAGAGGTTTTCACACCTATCCCCACTCCTTCACTGCAGGAAACTGTCAGGCCCCAATTTTCTGTCCCCAAAGGAACTATTTAAAGTCATGTTTGAAATGAAGCCATATGCAGTTTATTAATGTCCTCCCAGACAACTCTGTGCTGTGCTCACCCTAAACAGCCAAATCTCATTGTGGGCCAGTGGTTTAAAGGGCAATCTTTAGTTGCAGCTGCTCGGTCTATGGAGAAGGAAAATAGTAAAGCTGTATTTTAATGTGTTTGAAAAATACTCTGAAAGGGAAACTGGAATGAGAAAAGGAGCAATTTGTAGGGAAATTACAGCAATTACAAAATAAGCTATGTATGGCTACCATTAACATACAAGGATATTTTTTATTTTTCACCAATTTGCTATTATTAAATATTTACTATTAGTAATTATTTGCTATTATTTGCAAATTATTTGCTGCTAGTAAATATTGCTGACCCTTGTTTTGCCTTCTTTTCTTTTTTTTTTTTTTTTTTTTTTTTTGAGCTATAAACTATTTCTTTTTTTTTTAAATCTATAAGAAACAAATACATATTCCGTGGTGTTATGCATAGAAAGTGTATCTTCAGGTAAAATTAGTTAATTTTACTAAACTTAAGTTGAGGTAACCATTGATAAAAGTGTCAAACAAAACTGTTGAATTTCTAACTGTATTCCTGGTATTTTGTAGTATTAGAACCTCACTTTTTTAATCTTCCTTTTTATTCTTCTCTAAAACTTTTCTAGAAAAATAAACAAAAATTACCCATTAAAAGCATGGTACAATTGGTGAAGATTTTGGAGTATTTGCTCTGCAGAACATTTTTTTAAGTGAATAAACCTGTGAGGTAGAATGGAAGTGATTTCTGCCCTTTTCTCTCTGCTCTGTGTGATATTTTCATTCTCAACATTGTCTGCTGAACTGCCCATAGTTTTCTAAAACATGAAGTCCGGCTCTATAGTAGTGTTCTGCGTTGCATTAGATTTAATAAATAAGGGTAGAATGGTGGAGCACAGATTTCCTGGCAGCTATATGCAAGAAAACAGGGATTTGAGATAATTCCTGAGACATATTTAACACAGAAATGTGGTTTTCACTGCTGGAATAGTGATAATAAGACAGGGCTTTCTGTCATTTTTTTTCAGTAAAGAATATTGCTTTCAGTAACCTTCATCAAATTTCATTTGACTTGCACATTAATAATATATTCATAACCTCAGACACTTGTTCATGTCTTCCTGGAAAGGAAGCTAATCATTGTGGCAAAGATCTTCAAATGGTGTAAGTTCACAGAGCTTCACTGAAACCAATTGAGTTACACTGTTAATGTACCAACCCTTTTTCAAATTTTCAAAAGAGTGTGTAGTTTTTTCTTCAGTGAAAATTCTTGGGAATACCTATTTGACTGTAAGGCCCTTGCTCTGCCTGAGTGATTTAAAGTGATTTTCCTACAGTATGCAGAGATTTTTAGGAGCCTGCCTGCAGCTAAATTTAATGAGAACTGTGGCTAAATCAATGTGCTCTGTTTCAAATAAGCATATCCACTGAGTCTTTCAGTGTGTTCTGGATTTTTTTGATATCGCTTTCTATCAATATGAAATGTGTATCTCCATTAACTGCTCCCCGATTATGTTTAAAGGAGGATAAATGCCAGGAAATCAAAGATTATTTACGTTTTCACTCTAAGAACCAGTTAATTAAAGATCAACAAAATAAACAGGTAATCTTATGCAGACCAGATATTGTTCTGGAATTTGAGATACTGGATCAGAAATACTTAGGTCGTATCCAAGCATATTTGCTATACTCTACTACTATATCCTTCAAGTAATTTCAATGGATGACAGAAGCTCTCCATGTGAGGAAGGGCTACTTTATTTGCTTTTTCAGTTAATGTTGTTGCACATAAACCACATAAAAAGTAGAAATTTAAAATACAGTTGTGAAAATACTTATAAAAATTTAAACTAACACATTTTGTGTCCTGCTGCAATATTGAATGACATTCTGCTAGTCAGCAGTTTGACAGCTGTCTTAGAAACAGTCACAAAATTACAATTCCTACTGTTGAAGCTTTGCATTTAGCTGTATACACTGGTACACTACCCCAGATTGTGCTTGGTCTATTACTTGGTTGTTTTAAAGAAGCATATTTGCAATCCTTCTGGCAAGGGAATATTCCTTTTTATTCTGTTGTAAAACTCATTGCTTGTTCATTCATATTAGTTTTTTTTCAAATAAAAAATTTAACTTAGTGAACAAAAAATTTCCCACTGTCAAAAAATTTGGTAATTTTTTATTGAGTGAAGTAACTATGTACTATTTCTGTAACTGATATGGCTTCAAAGAAAAGCATTTTTTCCTGGCTCAGAGATGGTAACAATGTCCCAGTGTAAGTACTTTTGTTTGGTCTTAATAGAGCTGAATATATTTAATAATCACAGTAGCAAATGGTTTGTATGCAGTAAACTCAACGTGTACATTCCTCAGCTTATGCCTGCTGTTAGCATTCTGTTCCTTAGTTATACTTCAATTCCATATCCTCTGAAAGCTTAATGTCCTACAAGAAATTCCTCCTCCTTGGCCCAGTGAAAATACACCTAAAATTTTAATAAAAGGATGTTAATTTCTTTTTTAAATGCCCATAATATTAACAAATCAGGCTTGAGCCCCTTTCTGGCCCCAGCTGAACCAGAAGTTTTCTATCTGACAGTTGCCCAGCTCCAACACAAGAAATGATGGGTATCCAGACCTGGAACATCAGGTGGCCTTGTGGATTAGGGTCAAAAGCAGTAGGTGTGGAATTTAATCCCTTCAGGATGATAAAAGCAAACTCACTGAAACCCAGGGCTCTCAGACACTAGTAGGTAGCACCACCACTGCAGAGGAAGCAGGAGGATTTCCATTATATTCAGTACTCCATGATTCAGCCTTCTTTTTTCTTTTCTCCCCCTTCCCCCTCCCTCCCTCCACTGAATGTGGGCAGTGCTTCATCACCCTGTCCAAGGTGATTAAGTCAACACTAAGTGTTCAAAGAATTTGCATACCTAACTTCGTGTTTGAAGTTTCTTCTCTGGCCGCAAAAGCCAAGATAACACATGCACCGCAGTGCCTAGCCTAGGAAGATAAATTTTCTGCTATGCATATACAGTAATTGCCCTCTCCTCTAACACCTGTTTCAAATGTTCGATCCTGATCTCCCCCTGGAAAGCCGTAGGGTCAGTGACTGTCTTTATTTCTGGCTGAATCCTGTGAGGATGAATCATTCTCAGCATTTTTCAGGCCTGAGCCCTTAATGAGTGGGCTTCTATGGACGACACCAAGCCTGCTCTGGCTGAAAAATGCAAGTCAAATAACAGTGTGGAATGAAACCAAAGAGATGCTCCATTCTCCGTTCATGACTTCCTGCACTCTAATTGCTGCAGAGGTCATTTTGCTTGTTACTATGCCCTTTTTCTTATTGTAAGACAGATGCCATAATAGCGAATGTGGTTTTTGGTTTATTAGCTCCCATGAGACTTTTTTCTTTATACTTTAATTCTCTATCTCATTGTTTACTTGGAGAAAGAATTAGCAAGGAGGTGAGACCCCAATAATTTTTCCTACATTCTTTCCCACTTTTTTTGTCCAAAAGGTTTGTTAAAGATATTTATTAGCTACCTCCAATAACATTTTAATCAAACATTTGGATCACTTCAGTAATTAATGTTTATTTTTATAAACAATAGTTTGACACTTTGCATAATGTGTGTGCAATAAGGGTGCCATGTTTGATGGATAAATGCCTAGAAAAAAATCATATAGCCTAATAAATAATTTTGGATTTAGATATCACACTCATTTAAAGCAAACTTGTCATGGTTTATTAACTGTACTAACTAGGGGCTTTTTTATATCTGGACATAAATAATATGAAGCATTTTTTAAAGATGCCCCTTTGAAATATTACCCCTTTATTGTCACAGATTGTTAATATCCTCTCTGTGATGGGCAAGTTGCCAGTGAAGCTTAAACATGTATTAGAACATATCTTCATTTACTGAACCTTTGCTTTATCTCTTGGGGTGAAAATTACTACGGCTGAGGTGGTTGTAGCAAGGAAATTAGTAGAGCAGCACATTTGTAAAGATGTGAATGTGAATTTATGTGGATGATGTGCTTGCTCTCAGGACTATCCAGGTAGCAATGGCTTTGGACTTGCTGTCTCTGGACTGCCTCCCTCACACTGCGGAGCACCCAGCATGGGATCACCTGAGCTATTCTTCCACACAGTTTCTGGGTGTTAATCATCAAGATTGCATCAGCAAGCTTAATTTATAGTGACCACCTGCCTTAGTGTTCCGTCTCTGACCAGCAGTTATTACCTTGCTCTGCCAAAGGTTACCTGAGCACTGCATTGTTTATTTAGACAAATTGTGCCTTTAAAAATATGTGTTTAAGAAAGACTGCATACTTGGGATGTTGGTAGAGGTGAGCCGCATGTACAATCATTTCCTTCCCTCTACAGTCCATTCATAAAACTGCCCACCTATTTCCACTTCAAGTAGCATGTATTTCAAAGGCTTTTACCCTTCTCACTCCTCCCCACCCCTTATTTCTCACCTGGCTTCAGGCTGAGCTTGGCTATAGGCTCTGCAACTATCCTTTGGTGTTCAGTGGGAAATTGCTTACCTAGCTTTCATTTTCCAGTGTTGTCTTCCAAATCTTGGCTTATTAGACCATCTTTAAGTAAAAAGATCAGTATAACTGGGGTGTGGCTTATCCTCACTAACGAAAACACATCCTTCTTAGCAGAGTTGTGTTCTTAATTTTGTCTTTGTTACCCTCTATCACATGGTCTCAATTTGCACATATACAGTATCCAGCAGAAGGTTTTTAAAGTCTTACTGCCTTTACGATGTTAAATTCAGCATCTGAGTAACCTGCCCCAGTCAAAGGTGTCCCTGCCAATGGCAGGGGGCTTGGGACTAGATGATCTTTAAGGTCCCTTCCAATCTAGGCCATTCTATGATTCCATGACTTCCTCTTTCACATTCTTGCATTTGCTCTCTTTTTCTTTCATTTCCCCACATATCATTGCTCATCCACTTCAAAAGTCTGTCTCAAATTTCTCTCTTCTTTCTCAAATCTTCTGTCTTCTCATCTTCCTTTTAACTTCTTTGACTCTGTTTTGTGTTTGCTCTGTAGCCTATTAACGCTGCTACCTGATGGAGTTAATCTATCCAAATGAGACTATCATGCTGCCTCCTACACCACTTCTTTCCAGGCATCTGCTTCCAACATCCACTCCTGTGCAAAGGAGTGCCAAGAATACAGACCTTTAGCATAATCATGATTATGGCATTTTCTACAGCTCTGCTCAATGATCCTCTTTAATTCAATAGCCTTCTCTTGCAATTAATTAGTTAGAATCTGTGGAGGATGGGAAAGGAAGGGGAATGTGTATTTTAAAGAGCTTTGGTTAATAGAAGGGCATGTCTACCCTCTGTCTGATACCTTCTCAGCGGGGAAAATGTTAGTCCCTTGAACTAAAAGGGATTGCTGATTTTGGAGGCTCTGTGTGAGTGGTCATCATGGTCTACAGCACAAAGGACTGCTGGGAAAAAGTTTGTTGGTTCCACAATTTGTACTATAGGTGCTACAGAAGTTTAGTCATTATCATTCACTCAGTGCCTGCAGTGATTGCAAGCTATCCCAAAAATGCACACCTTCCTGCTTTCCCAGGAACACTATATATAGAAAAGGTCAACATGCATTTTCTTTTTCTTTGGTTTACAGCCCACAGTAGGTCTCACTTGTTTTGTGCTGCTGCTGTTATCCCAGGTTAATTATTTCCCATACTGAGTAACTCCTTCAGATTGTATCTTTATGCAGCATTATGTATTTACACTCTCATTATGATTTTAATAATGCATTTCATTACAGTTGGCAATTGATGGTTTGCATTACTGAATAAACTGTTAATTTACTGCTAACGCTGTTTTAATTGTTGGCTTAGTTTGATTTCCTTGATTTAATTCTTTCCATCTGTGAGGAAATAGTTCTTTGTATTCATGGAACACAAATTTCAGATTAAAATTTGAATTCTTTCTCAGAGGGATTTTGAGAAATTTATTGCTTATTTTTTTGGTAAAAAGTTTCTGTCATGTTCTATTTTACCATATATTTGTCAGACCAAAATAGCTCATGGCTCACTATAGAGCCTAATCCTCAGATTAGGGCAGTGCTGGTAACACTATGAAAATGTAGGGTTTCAAAAATTAATCCTACCCTCTCCCTAAGTCTAACTTGAAGATGCTGAATATGATACTTATGTAGTATATTCTGTAGTGTTTATCTTTCTGAAATAGTAAAAGTTCATAGAGACTACATTTTATTTGCCGTCGAATAATGCCTCCAGTAATTTTTATATTTTTTTAATAATAGACAACACGCACAAATGCAGTATCTTCTTTGTAGTCCAGTCTTCTATGGTTTTTATTGAGGGGAAACTGGAAGAGAGAAAGTTAATTTAGGTAACTTTTCAGGAATGTTCTGGTGGCCAGAGTTGTGAGGTGTGTGTTAGTCTGTAAAGGATGCAATCCGTTGTTACACACATAGTGTGCAGAGGCTGCAACACCTTTGCCCTTCTTTAACCCATACAAACTGTAAATTTTGGACATGTAGATGTAGCACTGAGGGACATGGTGTAGTGGTGGACTTGGCAGTGCTGGATTAATGATTAGATTCGATGACCTTAAAGGTCTTTTCCAAGCTAAATGATTCTGTGGTTCTGTAGTTGAAGCTGTTGATTTAGTTTGGAACCTGTTTCTAGTCTGTCACATGACAACTCATGCCTGTTCATGGGATTTGATTTGCCAGTGGTCTATGCCAATTTTATGTGAGTGTATTTGAGTTGATTTCTGGTGAGTTGGATATGTTTTATTCATCTCTGTCAGTCATAGGGTTAGAAACAAAAATAGCAAGAATAACATTATAGCACATATAGCAGGGAAAAAAAAGAAGAAAAGCACTTTTTAGTTACTGTGAAGCAAGGGTCAGTTCCTGTATTTGGGAGATTTGGGAATGAGTTCTCTTCATATTCGTGTAGTGATACTTAATCCCAATGGAGAGTCTTGTGAGAAAATTTCTTTTTTCCTCTCAAATTTTAATGGGTTCTAATCAAACTTGAGGGTAAACCAACAAAGCACAAGCCCGTCTGGAAATAAATAATATGTAGTGGAAATGGGTTTGCAATACCTAACCCAGGAAGAGATATGTGGAGGTAAACAAGAGGGGGTGCTATCTGACACCTGAGAAGAAATTATCTAGACTGGGGACATTCATGGAGTTTTGCAAAATGCAGCTTCCTCTGGTGATGTGCAATAAAATAAGTGCTAGGAGGCACCACGAAAAGACATAGAAATCTTACTCTACCAATCTCAATTTTAGAAGCTATTTGCTTACGGCAACAAAGGCTCATTTTGATGTGCAAGAAGTTTGATATATTTTATGCAGAACTGCTTATAATGTCTCTTAAAATCTCCTAGTCAAAATTAGTTGGCACTCAATCACAGCAGTGATAGTTCTCCCAAATTAGGATGCAATTCAGAATCCTGGCATCTTATCCACTTATTATGTCATCATTTTAAAATTTTAGAAAATAAGCTATCTAGATAATGAAATCCTTTCTAGAGGATTTTCTGAACAGTTTACAGTGAATATTGGAGAATATTCCTCTGGGACAGTGTTGTGTTTATACAAAAGATAGATCAAAACCAGGAGAAAAAATAATTAAGATCAATTTTATTTGCTGTGGGTGTATAAGTTAAAGTTTCTACATATAGCAATACCGAACTTTTGGAATTAATAATGCTGGATTTGTTACACTCTGCTGGTATTTCATTGGCATCAGTCATGCAAAATGGTGTAGTTTCATTCTGGGCATCATAATTGAAATCATGTTATTAAATTCTGAAGAGTGAATATGTAAAAATTAAAGTATATGCAGTTCTTATTTATCAGTAATTCCTGCTTGAATTTGCTCAGTTTACAAATAATTCTACTGTTTTTCTGTCAAATCTCTGGTTTTGAGACAGTCTTACGGTTATATCCATCTGGTATGCCTATTCTGTACACGGATATTTTCAACCTCTCACTTGATTTGATGTATTAACAGGAAACAAAGTGAAGTTTCAAGTGGATTTCTTGTGGATAAAACAGATCTGTTTTTTCCTGGCTGGAGTTTTTTGTGGATTTTTTGGACATTGTTGCTATATTTAAATATTTTGTATATGCTATAGACTGTCTTTTAAATACAGGAAGTTTAAGTAGATATAAAAAAGAAGGATAAATAAAAGTAAGGACAGAGTTGACACTGATGACTACCTCAGATGTAGTTGTCAGTGATACAGGTGTCTGAATTTAAGAGAAATTAGTTCTATCCTAGTAAACTATGTCCGAAATTGCAGACTTACACTGAATATGGAACACATGTTCACTGATGTCAAATTTGTTTGGGTTTTGCTTGAAAAATTCTTAAAGTAGCTAGGTTAGTAACTGCATTTTTGCCCATTTAATTGCTTTTTGCCTACGTTTCCAGTGTCTGTTTAGTTTCTAATGAAAGCATAGCAAAGTACCTCTTTTAAGAGAAATACATATTTTCTTTTTTTATATGAAAATACATTTTAGTATGTTTTCTATAGAGCAAAAGACAAAAGTATACGTTTTCTAATAATGAGATGTGTTGTTTACTTTAAATAAGCATATAAATTATTTAAAATACAAAAAATATGTCCACATTGTAATACTGTGTTGATAGAACTGTGGGATCTATTAGATTACTTGTGTAATTCCACTGACATTTATACACAATGAAGGAGTCATCAGAATACTCTTGTTAGAGAAATATTATCATGGAACTGAAATAATGCATGATTAGATGATCACACTATTTCAGAACTGTGGCAAGAACAAGAATTATGGTCACTTCTTCAGGTCTTTTTTTCTAAGTGCATTGTCCAGTTTTTTTCTTGTGTGTGGTTTGGACAGAAATGCTCTCAAACAACCCTTCGGACATGATCATAATTTTTTGGTTTTATGTCAGAGGGAAGACATCTGCAAACATTAGAAGATAAAAATTTGGATACAGGGATAATGGGGAGATTTCAGTCTCAAAGCTGAAGCTCAGTTACAAGGCTTTTTCTTTTGTCTAGTTAAGTGTTCTCATTTGAATGTTGGGGTTTTCTTGTTTTTAGGTTTGAGCCTTTTTTTTAGCTGGATTTATCTTTTTTTTTTAAATTTATTTATAAGATAATGGTAGGACATGTAATATCAAATTAAACACACTTGGAAGTATTTGTGGACTGTGCAATGTATCTCATTATCATACTGGCTAAAAGTTCAGTTAATTACAATTATTTTGTACTTTTTGAGGCTAGGAATCTACAAAAAGTACTGGGAACTATTCAGCCTTCCTCCACACATGGCCAAAATGTTCACTGAGCAATGGCGGAGAGAAATCAGCACAAAAGATCTTGTTCTTCGCAATTTTTCAACAAACAACAGTTCAGGTTTCCATTGAGGCTCATAATTTGCTCTCATCTCCCAGATGCAAACTATAATCCATTGCTGTTGAAAAAAAAAAATTGACATTCTTTAAATAGTTTCTGAGGAAGAACAAGCAAGCATAGTGGAGGAAAAACAGGTTATTCTATATATATATAAATATTTTATTTCTGTAAAATATTTTTTCCATGATGTTGGAAAGCTTACGCCCTCTCACTTTAATTTTATTTTTCCATTTGAGGGCTCCTCCTGATGACTGCCTGCTGACCGGTGGGCTGCTCACATAGGTCACAGACAAGAGTTGTAATGTTTTGAGTGTAGCCTCCTCGATGGGGTTGTGATATTAAAGTTATAGTCTGTCTCCAAGAAGACCATTATCATTATAAAGTAACACAGATCATTAAAGAGAAGCTCCATGAAGACCATTATCATTATGTGGTAACACATCATTAGACAGTATCTTTAGCTGCACAGCCCATTGAGGAGGGTACAGTGGTAACATGACAGCTCTCCAGAGTGACATCACTCAGGCTGGCCATTTATTTCAGCAGGGGTTACTTATGTCTCAGGGATTTCTCTTGTCATCCTTCCTTATCTACCAATTGTTAAATAGAAGGAGTTGCTCCAGGTTAAGCCTCAGGCCTCTTTGAAACATAAAATTCCCACTGGAGTTGGAGTACTCCTTTCAGCCGACTCACTGCTTGGTTTGCAAAGGGTTCAGACCTGTCACCTCTGTACCAAGGGGACCAGCTGGAAAGGTAAATACCTCAGGTGACTGTACCTTGCTTAGGGATTTCACAAAGGGCATGTGCTATAATGGAAACCAGGCAGGCATCAAACATGGGAAGCTACAGCTACAAAGCAAATCTGCTATGCAGTGCAACATATACCCTTGTCTGTCCTATTTATGCCATCAGGTAATGAAAGTAGGTCACTTATCCAAACTTACAGTAGGCTGGGGAGAAAACTAGACCTATACTACCTGTACAGATTGTGTTGTCCCAGAAGTATAGAAAGTTCTCACTTATATTTTAAGATTAAAATTCAGAAGCTCCAAATGCACTTAGTTTTCTCTTTTGGCTATCTAATCCTGTCCTCCTCTCTATAGGGTTACAGAATCAAAGCTAAGTTTGCTGCCTATCATAGGTACAACATGCATTTCTCTTGTCAGTCTATATGCATGACCATTCTCATTTTACTGTATTCACAATAAGATGTGTTAGGTAGTTTCGCACCAATATTCTGTTCTTCATTAAAACAGTGAATTTTGTATTCTTAAAATGCATTCTTCTGATCTGTGTCCTTTCAGAAATTCTACTATGTAAAGCATCTTTAGCTACTCTTTTACAAGACATCATAATTTTGTAATTGAAGTAATTAATTTTCTGCCTCCTTTCCTGATAAGGAATTAAAAGACATTAAGAATTAAATGTGCATATTTTCAGAGAAGGCAGTTTAGAAAAGTTCCGAATTTCTGTTCCATAATATGTTTTCAAGAGCCAGTAGAGGGTGCATTTTCCACAGTGTTTTCCACAGCACAGTTTAATTGGTATTATAATTAAGTATGTGAGTAGAAGTAGTCTGTAATAAAAATATTATTTTAGAATTAACTTTCAAGAAAGTAGAGCAAAATCTATCCATAAGTTTATCAGACTATCCTTTTTTAATCATTCTATCTTAATTTTACAATAATAAAACACCAGTTGTGATATTTTCTTTTCTTCTTTTCTCATCCAATGGCTTAAAATGGCTTCCCCTCATAACATGAGAACAATATTTATAAGACCATTATTTTAGCCACTTTGCAGTATATATGTATAGTGAATGGAACTGAATAAATGCCTTGCTTATTTAACAAGAATCACTTGGTAACAGCTGGTTAAACCACAAATATCTCTGTCATCTTTACATATAATGTGACATTCCCCTCCCCTTTAGAGTGTTGAAATTGAGGAACAATTCACAACCAGGATGTGGTGGGTATACTGGGGTGTGAAGAGTCTGTGAAAACAGACAAGCTATGTGATCTTCACAGCAACCCCAAATACGTCAGTGAACACAGAGGTTGTGATGGCAAAGCCTACTGAAGGGAAATCTCTTCACATATGCAGTTATTTATTCCTGGCTACAATTTTACCTCCTGGGAGCACCGTGGTCTATGGAGCCACTGTTCATTTCCAAAATATATCAAGCAAACTGGTTTCAGAACCAAATTCCAGACTTCCTTTTCATTTTCCCATCACATCTGCACAATTATAATGAAGTTTTAGTACTTGTATTTCTCTGCGTTTTCCAAGACTCTTCAAGATTTGGAACACATTTTCCTTCCACGGCGGATTAAGACAAGGTCATATTGGCTGCACAGCAGCACGTGTCACTCTGCACTCCTTGCACAAAGCCTGGGGCATGGAAAGTTAAACAACTCACTTTCCCTTGCTCCAGAGATGCCTTTCTGCCACCCAGATTAGTGTTGCTAAAGCACCACTGAGAAGGGCAGTGAAAAATTGGTGCAAGTGATGAGAAACTGTGGAAGCCATTCCCAAATCCGTATAGAAAATGAGAGATCCTTGCTGCACTCAGCAAAGATGAGGCACATTTACTCTGCATGGGAGATCTCACCTCTGAAGCTATAAATAGGGGTGTAGTATTAGCAACTAATATGTGTCTGTCTTGCCCTATGTATAATGTCTCTCTGTAATGGTTCCATTTTCTAGATGACATGTACTTAACTCTATTTTGAGTAGCAGACACTCCCCAGAGGTCATTCAGGATGTAACTTTCAGATACGGTCACTCCTCATATGTTTTCTCCTGAAGATATTACTTCCAACATATTTCTGAGCTTGATATTTTTTCTTATTCACTTGATAGTTTTTTAGAATGTAATCTTTTGGTGTTACTATTTTTTTTTCAAAGTAGAAATATAAAGTTTAGTACTCCCAGTGTCATTTAACACAATTTGTAATATAATTAATTCTTGATGGTAAATCCCAATGGCACTATATTCTCTTATAAGATAGTTCTCTTAATCTCTGATTAAACTGATAATTTCTGATGGATGTCTAAAGATTTAACATTACTGCCAAATTCTGTAATGTTGATAAGAACAGCTTTAATTTAAAGAGGAGAAATTCAGCTGCGACTTCCTAATCTCTGCATCTAGTTTAGGATGCAAGAATTGAAAATGAGTGTAAGAGATAAATGAGTCAGAGAAAGTTATGAATATATTCTGATCAAAGCCTGAAAACAAAAGGCCAAAACTTGAACTTAGGACGTTGGATTTCGAGTGGGATCAGAAGACTGAGATTGACTTTGTGTAGAAGGACTACTATGTCTATATTCTGAGTGAACTTGAGAATGGGATGTGCTGGGTGTGGGAGGTTGTCTTGCTCATTTATCATTGCTTTTCTGTGTCCAGTACTTTTTTAGTTGGTGTCTGGTCCTTTCACATTAGACAGTAAGGCAATAGAGGCAAAGTGAAAGACAAAAATCCTGAAGTAATGGGGCTTGGCTGGGTTGTGTTTGTAAGTGACTCAAGAAGAGTTTTCAGCTCTGATGGCCAGAAAAAGTCAGATTTGCCCCAGTCCTGTTATATGGCAGGGCTAGCTTAAGGTAAAATAAAGATCTGGTGTGTGATGTGCTGTTAAGAAAGACAGAAATAAAGAAATGTGTTGGAGTAAAAAAATTATGTTATTACGGATTGTGGAGTAATGGGAAGGATGATCAAAACAGAATCACTTTAACATCAAGATTGCTTTGCTGAAGCGTAGTGGGAAGAAAGTTTTTCTTGTTTATCACAGAACAGATATAAATCATCTGTAATGTAATAAGTAAAATAAATATTGGGAACTGTTTCATTCCAATATGCCAGTGAAATATCTTGATTTTCCTGAAATACATTGTATCCGGCTACTATTAAAAGAAATGGTAACCCAGTTATGCTTGCTAGTGGCAGCCAACAGATTTCTTCACTAAATTGTCAATCAGTTCTATAGGTTTTATTTTTTAAATATTGTATTTTCTATGACTGTTGGCACGGTAGTATCTAATTGAGCAGTTATTAATTCATTCAGCCAAAATTAAATGGAAGGATAAATATTTTCAGAGGGATGAAATTTGAAAAATGTAGGAAATTAACTTCTGTGAGCAGATGAACCATGAAGAACCAAGACCTTGATAGGAGAGATATGGTAGCATGTCAGTGTAGTTAAGGTTCTGAAAAAAATACAGATTAAAAAATACGAAATACAAAACATTAATAGGAAAAGATGGTAAAAGTTATATGGATGTATTGTACATAATGATTTTGTAAATGGAGTTCTAGTTCATGCTTGCATCCTTTATTTGGATTCACTAAAGCATTTGATATGAAGTTATTAGTGAAGCATGAGAAGACAGGGATTTAGCAGAGCAATCATAAAGCAGTTAGAAAGAGAATGAAAGGCAAATATTAATGGATAAATTAGAAGAATCATATATTCATTAGTAGGATTCTTCAGAAATTAGGATTGGCATTATTCAATATTTTAATATTTTCTGTATTAAAAGTAAAATGTACTGCCAAGTTTTGCTGTTGACAAAGTTATTACATGGAAAGACCTTGCGTGATCTGTGATAAGAAAGAAATATCTGAGGAAAATAAATATCTGGTTCCTCTGAGCATCACCAGGATATTTGAGCTACCAATGTGATTGATGTAGCCCTGAGAATGGGAAATGTGACCCATGGATGTGACTGGTAGCAGAGAAAGGTATTTCTGACGTGCAGGGCACTGGTGGGCTCTCACTAGAACACGGTGTGCAGCTCTCCTCACCCAGTTTCAGAAAGAGGAAACTCAGACTGGGAGAGATGCAGAGTAAAGCTTCTAGAGTGACTAGGAATAACAAATATTACAAAAGGAGAAAATGAAGAATATTGTCTTAGACAAATAATAAAAAAAAGAGGCTTTCATATTGCTCTCTATAATTGCCACAACAGGAGAAATAAAATGGGAAAAGAGCAAAGTGAAAATATCATTATAGAAGTTGTTAGCTGTAAAATGGCTGCAGATAAATGTATGTTCAAAATGAAAAACTGTTTAAGTGGCAGAGTCATGAGATGCTGGAAAATAGAGTCTCCCACGGGGAGTCATGGGGGCAAAAAGTTAATTAGCTTTGAGATGGAGATTAATCCTATTTTTAAACAGATTCTATAAGATGGCCACCTGAAATAACAGGGGGTTAGACTTCTGCAAGTTTCCTGAACAAGCCAGGTTCCAGTAGTTCTGTCATGAGTCTTCCAGAACCTGGACTTTTCCTGAAATCTCTAAGACCTTGTGGCAGTGTGAACATCTATTCTTTTGGTAACTGCCTTCTTCTAATGATTACAGTGAACTTGAAAGTGTGAACTTCAAGGGTGCAATACCTAAGAAGAAAATAAGGCCACATTTACATATATTTTAATACTTGCAAGATTTATTGCACTAATACCTAGGAGCTGGGCACAGTGAATTGCAGAATTTGAATGCTAATCCTTTATTGACTATCAAACACTGTCTGTGACACCTTATTTCAATTCCTATATTTACTTCAGACTGAGTATTTCAGAACCTGACCTTCATTAGCGCTCTCCTAGTTTTTTTATGTGGACTCAGCTTATCCTTAATCTTAAAATCCCTGTCAAAAAGGAAATGTATCCCTCTGCAAGCTATTTACACCTTGATCTTGTTCTTTCAAAAACTTACATGGGTCATGTCTAGTGAAAAAATTATCTATGAATAATCAATTATTTCAATAGGGTTGCTGACAGGAAAATTAACACTCATGTATGTGTGTGCAGAATTGTGACCCTGATTTGGGAGCTCCTGTGAGCTGTAGTTGATGTGGAGGCTTTTTGGGAAAGAATCTTTCACAAAGGATGGAGCTGATTCAAGGAGATGGCTTTGAATCAGATCAATGATCCACATTCTCCCGCCTGAGAGCTGTAGTTGAAAATGCAGGGAAGTACTTTTCTACAGTCCCTAAGATACATCCTTGGCTTACTAAATGGGAAATGCTGTGCTCTGGTGCGTTTCAAGCCTCATAAGTGATGTGCAATGGTACCATATTGAAATGCCTTTTAAAAATCCAATCAAAATAATTGATTTTTCGTAGACAGAGCTCAGTTTGTCATTGAGTTGCATTCCTCACAAGCCCCTCAGAAACGTAGCATGCCAATAAAATAGACAGAATGATTACAAAATCACTATCAATTTTGGTTGTGATGTTTGTTTTAGCATCCTTACATTGAAATATTTCATTTTCTTCCAAGACTTAAGTGCCAAGAAAGAACCTTATTTTGTTCTGGAGCTGCCCACTAAACCCCAAAAAATGCATAGGTAAAATTTCAGACTAGTGAGTATCCTTTTCTAGCAATGATCCGTCTACAAATAATAATAAAATATTAAAGCAACATTCTAGGCAGATATATGATTTTACAAATCCAACCCTATCTTAAAATTTAATTGCAGCATTTATATTTTTAAAGATAAACGGATTTGAGGTAAAGTAGTAATTGCAATTTCAGTGGCTTCAAGAGGATGTCTTCAGTTTGGATTTTGTTGTGGTTTTCTAAAAATCTTCTTCAGCTTTATAGGACAGAAGTGCAGATGAATAACAGAAGTTTTGCATATGCTAAGGAATGAATACATAGCAGATGAAAATCAGTGTAACTCCACTGAAACCAAGGGGGCTTTTCATGATCAAAAAGTCAGAGAGAACCAAAATTCAGCCTCTTACTTTCATGCCTTTTCAAAATGGGCTTTCACAGACAGCTCAGTTTTCCCTCTCTTTTTTCAATAGACTCCATCAATTCACAGATGGTTGGCAGACATGCTAGATAACAAAAGTTCGTTTTTTATTAAATAATAGTGACTATAATGGCATTCACTGTGGTTTTACCACTGAATGCTTAAGACTTACAGCCTGAACCAGCCAGCAATGAACACCCTGTCATGTCACTTTGCTCAGAGCCTCCCTGATTTTGATGGTTCTCAAAACAGACACCCAAGATTCTGTTGTGTGGGTCCAGTTGGAAGATTAATGCTAAATACTAAAGCAGTTTATTAAAACACTTAGCTACTGCTTTCTGGATCATGACCATCCACACTTGGTTGTGTGTTTAATATCAAAATTTGATTTTTCCATTTGTGTGAAATACACAAAGCTATTGAGGGTACTGAGGGTGTGATCAAGGTGTTTTATCCTTTGTCATGTGAATGGATTGGTGCCAATTTAACATGATAAGCATTTCTATTACATGTGGATTTCTATAAGTTTAAATCACAAAAATGACACTCCAGTTCCTTTACGGTACATTATTTTTAGATTTGGCAGTTACTTGTCTGCCCTTTGGTATGGGAAAAGTATTTAAGAAGGGTTTTGTTTATAATTGAAAAGTTTGAATATTGTTGTGAGTTCTCAAAAGAAAATAAAAATACAAACAAAAACCCACAAGAGAATACAACTGTTGAATATTTAAGACAATGAAATGGATTTATTATTAGCTGCAAAATAGATTGAAATATATGGTGACATATATAAACTCTAGCCAGGAATAATTTTCTATCTGTTTTAAAATGAGCTGAAGTTAAATAGATTATCAGCTTGAGTTTAACTCTGGTTGAAGTGGGACCAGCTAAGTTGCAGGCATGACAGCATGGCTGTAAAGATCAAATTCTCTGGGTACAGACAGAGAAACAAATGTAAGGAATAGAGGTTTGAATTATTTTTCATCTTAAATGGTGGATACAATCTTTTTTTTAATCAGAAATTGGTTTGGCTCAGAGTAGAGGTTATCGTTAGATTCCTAAAAAGCTGTTAAATCCTCTGACAAGGGATTTTGCCAGAGCCAAATCCTGCGGTCAGTGACATGGTTACTCCTCAAGACTTTATGTGAGTCCAGCCTTTAGCTCTGAGCCCTGTGGTTACCCTGCATACTCTCTTCCACCTGTCTCAGGGAGGGTGACAATGAGCACACGGTTTAGTTTCCATTTCTTTCTGCCACAAATGTTTTGGTTTTAATATGAAATGCTCTGAAAGCTGCAGAACAAAAACAGAGTTTGTGTCTAGGGAGAGCACTAGAGTTTGTAGGATTTTAGTCATCCATCTCACTAGCATGTGTTCCAGTGAAAGAACATACAAATGGAGCTTGCTGAATAATGCCTAGGATCAGCTGCCCTTTTCCGGGAGGAATTGACTTAACACACAGAAAGATGAATTTTCAACATGAAGTTTACAGTCACACTGACAGTGCCATTGTCATTCTACTTCATTCTTTTGTCTCTCTCTTTTTTTTTTTTAAGTTAAAAAACACAAGGAAGAGAAGGTGGAGCATTTACTGAAGAATTATAGCTAGCAAAAAAATAATTGAATCAAGTTACAGAAGGATTGTGTATCCCACGAGACAGTCCTCCTCCCGCCTGGTTGTATTAATTACTTTCTCCATAAGGAATGCCAAACAAAGACCATAGAAAGAAAACCAGTCCTTCTATTTTGATTGGGATATAAGAATCCTAGCAGGATATTGTCATACCTATCTTTTCTTTGTAAAAGCTGGCAGTCATTCCAGATATTGCCAGTATAGCACACAAACACATGCAGGAATTACTGTTAGATATTAACTGTGTGTACTGAATGCTTCATTGCATATGTTTAAGAGTCTCATGAGAAAAATCTCAGCGTATGCACAGAAATGACATGTGTTGCCACCACAGCTGCTACAGTATTTTCACACTTTAGTGTGCTGTCTCATGGCAATTAGGAAACTATTATTTTGCATAAGAAATAAAGAAAACTTGAAATGGTGTTTTTTTGTTAGCCTTCAGCACTTTGTAAAAAAACCCCAAAGAACCAAACTCCACACCCTAATCCCTGCAATATACCTCAAAAAAAAATAGCCAACTCTGCATTCTCTGCTGTCTTCCAGAATATCATTCTTTCTCACTTGACAAAAACACTGCCTTTGGCTTTTTGCAAGAGTGGAGCGTAAGATGTTGTGAAATCTGGGATCCAAATGATATGGAACCAGACTTCCCAACGCAATGCCAAGTTATCACATTAAAGGTACATGCTTGGAATATGTTTTCACAAATAAACTTAAAGAAACGCCCAAGCAAAAGGTTCTTTAACTGTTTCTCCACTGCAACTAGATATCCTAATACCACAGAAAGGTCTGACACAGTGATGTTGCCAATGAGGTTTTACCTCCCCCTAAAGGCATTAATATTGTATTTGCATATTTAGATTTCAGAAGAATGAGCGTCATAAATGTATGTACGCAACAGTATTTTTATATTATACCTAAAAAAATAAAATCTTTGCTGCTGTAGAATCCAGTAGTAAGAATAGAAATGGAGATGATAATCTGAGGAACAGGATCAGCAGAGCCAAAATTTCCCTGCGTTAGTTGTTCCAGTACAGTGGGATCATAGCTGTTAATCTGCACATGACAGCTTCCCAGGTAGGAAGCTAAATGCATCTGTGCTCCCACCCCTATTCCCAAAGCATGGGACTCAGCACTGAGATCCTGATACGTGTGTGCATCAGCCTTCCTGTCGCTTGTCTCCCCCTTAGATCCACTCTTGGTGGGAAGCTGATTTTCCTTCAGAAAGGGTTTGGGATTTCCCTTGTTATAAGAAGCTATAAATCTTCTGTGTGAATCTCAGAAAGGCCTGCTTAATATTCTGCTCTGTGGAGCATCAATAAACCACACTTAGACCAGTGGAGGTCTGGAATCCCTCATATGATTGGTGAGAACAGCACGGGGCAGCTGTTGGTGTGGACTAGAAAAGGACACAAAACTTGCCACACAAGAGTTAAAAAGGAATGGAAAAGCTTCACCGCCTCTGGGTAGACAGAAGAGAAGTTACAAACAACATATTTTTACCCAGAAGAAAGTAGCAGATGTTCTTGAGACGGCACAGAGAGCGTCTGGAGTGCCTGTAGTGATAGTAGTGTGGGTTCTGCAGTTCTGACTTCATCTTAGGTGGTTTAGTGTAAGGAGTTAAAACCTTGGCATGACTTTCATCAATGAGAAAGACATAAAGCTGCATTTTTAACAAGTTACCTTTATACAAAAGGTTGCAGAGTTTTTGGGTTTTGCCTTGTTTGGAATATGCTGCTTTTCCTCTCCAAACCTCCCCTGTCTGAAACAACCAAATGCCTTTAATACCAAAATGGGAATGCCAATGCCCAGAGGGTTTACGGTATCCAGATTTTTTGTGAAAATATGTGCCCACAGCCAACTAATAGAATATTGGGACCATTTCTCATTTCTTTTATTGTTTAAAGACACAACGCTTGATCCACTGCTGCATTGTTTCAATCCTGTGTGTTGCCAGCCCACTGAAATCCCAAGGGTGAGACATGGCTTCCAGCAAGTGTCAGACAGCCCTGAGCACGCGAGGAGGACCTTGCTTTCCCTCCAGTGTCAGAACTGCTCTGAGCTGCAGCTGCATTTCTGTTCCATGTGACCAATGCTAAGAGGCACAGAGTGACTAAGAACAGGTGAAACCAGCAAGGGAGGGAGGCAGCCAGTGCCAGCTTCCTACCATAGCAGCCTCCTGACAAAGAAAAGTGTTGCTGTTGGGCTACACTACCCCAGCAGGCAGGAGCAGAAGAGAAATGTTTCCTTCCAGTAATACCATGAGGCCCCTTTGTCTTGTGAAAGGACTCAGGGTTCCTGCTCCTACAGGATCGAGGTGGCCCATCAGCCTCATCCAGGCAGTCTGGCATCGTGGAAGGGCAGGCAGCTACACCAGCACGGTTATTTACCCATCTGAACCAGTAACAAAGTACAAGGTTAAGAAATATATACCGCTCCCTGTATGTATGGCAAATTCCTAATGTTGGTTCAGTGTGAACAAAGAGCAGTTTACCCACAAATGGGGAGGAAGAGCAGTATAGGACATTCCACATATCCTACTAATATTACCCAGTCTTAGAATTTGCAAGTTGGAAT
Source organism: Cephalopterus ornatus (assembly GCA_013396775.1). NCBI lineage: Eukaryota > Metazoa > Chordata > Aves > Passeriformes > Cotingidae > Cephalopterus > Cephalopterus ornatus. The sequence goes on from VZRE01004053.1 coordinate 149,378, forward strand.
GATGTAGTCTGAGGTCTATAGATTCAGTAGTTTGACAAAACAGAGTGAGAGCCTAAGGTTTTTGGAGAAATGGTCTTTACTGCAACATAAAACTATAAAATTATCTAGGTATACATGCTGCATAGATCATTAGAAAAGCAGAAACACAAATGATACTGTAGTATTCTCGATGAATATAAGTGAAAAAAGAAAACCACTAGAGAAGGAAAAGTCTGAATGACAGGTGACAGGGTGTTGTACATCTTTGTTTTGAGAGAAGTTTGGATCTTCAACAGATATTTTTCAGCCACTTCTGCTCATACCAGCTGCTAATAAGATGGAGTCTTTACACAAAGTCTTAGCCCCTGTCGTGCCTCTCACGACTCCTCCTAGAGGTTTAAATTGCTTTTCATGGCATATTCTACAAAAAAATTGAAGAAACTTTAGGACATTGCTATCAGATGTAGAAGCTGAGTTTGCAGGAGCCTCAGATAGAGCAATATAGATGAGGTTTGATGGAGTTGTGTTGCAGCATCTGACTTCCCATTGCGCTATGCTAAAGTCCTTTGTCTTCATCGATCCAGTACAGCATTATTACTGTGATGCTGTATGATTAAACCAACAAAATCTTTAATTAAAGAATGAGAAATCCACAGATCACCTATTACAGTGGTACTAGATTTGGTAGATATACACATCTTGTTTCCGCTGCTGCTGTTGGTTCTCCTTAATATATTTCCTAAAAATATTATCAGGAATATAATTATTTTCAATGTACATTGCACTGTGTCAGTTTTTGTTTGGTAAATTCACATCCATGCCAGCTACCTACTGACTTAGTAGCCAATTATGTGAAATAACTTAAAATCATTGAACTATCAGCAAAACCGAATCAACTGCTTTTAAGGTTTGATATTTCTGTTCCACAAGCTTGTAAACATACAGTGGAATTGCTTTTGTGATTATAGAAGAAGAATCACGGATTATTTATCAGGCAGAAGCTTATTATTAATCTTGTCAAGATGACAACTTCATTAATTATCCAGTGGTTTTGTTGATCATTTTGTCATATGAATAATTTAAAAGTTTGATACATACAGTAATTTTCGTGAAAGGCCTTCATATTGGTCAGCTTGTCAGCTGCATATAGAAGACTTAAAGCCCAAATTAAATATCTAAGAGTCCTTTGCAATCTCAGTGAAGTTAATTGAAACACTGTTGCTTCCACCATTTCTAATCCTGCTATAAGTCTAAAAGAAATTACTAAAATAAAATGTCTTATCATCATAAGCAAAATATTTATTAGTTTATATTTTAGTTCATTACTACTAAATTTTTGTGACACAAGTAATGTTTCCATGTGCAGTTTCCCACCTCTTCCTTATGGTAAAGCAAGTTGAAGAATTAAGAGCAAGGCACTAAGGGACAAGTAATAGAAGAGATGATAAAATGTTAACTGTTGTAAAGTGGATCTATATTCCCAGTCCTTAAAAAGGAAACAGAAAAAAGTCTAATATAATTTTATTACTATATCTATGATATGGAATTGCTGAGGACCAATTCTAAATGAAGTATCAAAAAATGAGCTACAGTTTTGAGTTACTGCCTTTGAACAGCATTAATAAGCATCTGCTGCTTTTATTTTTGTGTTGAGTACTGATACGTTCCTTACTACCACAGTGTCTGAAGGTGGAGATACCACTGCATTTAAATACATCTCTATCTTTCCAATACTTGTCTTTAAAGAATACTCTCTCATTTCTTTTTTTTTCTTTTTTTTTGAGAAATTGTGCACCTTAGTCCCATCTCACAGCACTGAACTGACTAAAACTCATTCTTGCTAAATTCATAGTGTATTTATAACCAGAGATTGTTTTCAAAAGCTGATAAATAGAAACAAAATTTTCCAAACAGGCCTGTTATCCAAATTAAGAACAATAAATATTTGGTCTAGGAAATAAGGAAATGCACCCAGGCTGTCCATTTAATTGAATATTTACATGCTAAGCATACAAGTTGAATGTTTTCCATAAAACTCTCTCCTTAACCAGTTATAGATCCAATAGAGTACCTGGCATATTTGGTCTCTGATCAGATGCTTCAAAAGTCCTGCGCTATCTCTCTGTGTAGGAACTGGCAGCCAAGGGTTTTAGTGATTATCTTTTAACTAACAAGGGAAAGAAGCATTGCAAAAATCAGATGCTTTTCTTTTTTATATTTCTGTGTAAATTAGTCCAAAATATGGTAATGGTATTAAGTCAACCAGAAATGCAACATTCAGAAACATCAGTCAAAAAAATCTGTCGTCTGTTCGAATCACCTGCGGTATCACTGGTGGAGAAAGACATGCCCAACACTTCATTGGAGTAAGTTTTGAGACCCTGGACTTGGTTGCCTTCTAATGCAAGGACACACTTCTCTCATGCTGCATTCCCAGATACTCTTTGCCAGAGAACTAAGTCTCTTTTGATAGAAATCAGTATTTTAAGGGACATTCCACAGACACACACTTATTTCTGAAGTTTTTCTCGATTAATGGAGCACCACTCAAATACTGGAAGGGGCTTTGGTATTTTATTTCTACCTGCCATTTTGGCTAATATGCTTTTAATAACAATCTTCATCAGACACTAATGACCGCTGACTCTGTCTGTATTTAGTATCATGCAAAATTACCTCAGAGTATTGAAATCTGAGGTAAGGGTAGGGCCCCAGTAATATCACCGACAGAGAAAGGCAAGGCAAGCTTTGCTTACTTACACTCAGCAAGCCTCACTGACACATATTCAGGGAAGATCAGCAAGTCCCAACAAAGTATACATTCCAGTCAGGAGCAACAGATAATCTTCATGTAAGGTGTCTCAGAGTAGTATGGTTTTTTTTTTTTGTTTTTTTTTTTTTTTTCCCCACAGATCATCCATACTGTTAGGATGGTGGTGTATCACTCAGGAGAGAGTTAGCCATCACTTAACTGAGCTCTGGGCACACCCTGTTGGTTAACATCACCTGTGATTTTCACAGAAATCTTACTTAGGCCTTTGTGCCTTGGGTCTTTGTGTATGTCAGTGGAATCAGAACTTGTGCCATTCTCAACTCACCTCAAGAAGTGAGTACAATGCTCTACTAGCTCAGTGTACTTAATTCAGTAAATATTTTTGGTATTGACAATATTGATTTACTAGTGAAACTTTTGTGGTCAGATCAGTTTTGTTCCCTGGGAAAGAGACTTCAGAATTTGAATTTGCCTTTTCAGTTTCTGAAAGATCTGGCAGTGTTTTGCAGGCTTTGTTCTCTTCTTTTACAAAATCTACACTTCCAGGGTCACTTACCAATTTGTTCTCCCTGATGTGTAACTAGTACTGGAGATGCATGGAAAAACAAGTGTATTGGCCTTGCTTTTTTTGTTTCAGGTGTTGTGTGGTTGAAAACATGCACTCCTGGACTAACCAGAAAGTCTAGTAGTGCCATTCACTGTGCAGTAAAGCAGCCTGATGACAGTCATTATCCTTCCTCATAGTTTATCACCTGCTAACACTTGGATCACAGGAAAACTGCTGCCTCTCTTAAAGAATGTGTTGCAGATGTGCCATTGGTCTAGGGTGGGAATTCATCGTTGTTATCTAGGTGCTAATTAATTTCATTTTCAATGTCCTAGTACATCTGCAGAATAGTGTTAGGGTGTTTTTTGATAATTACTTTGAGCAAGATAAGGTGCAAAAGGAAATGGCGTCTACCAGTTATGAAAGAAGTTATTGAAGCAGATCCAGTTACAGACATGAGGCAATATACCTGTAGGGATGTTATGAATGTGATGTGTGACTTCATGCAATATGTTCCCTAGAATGAGATTCAAAATAATATTTTCCAAAGTTACATTAAAGCTTTTCCCAAAGGTACAAAGAAATACAGCAAATCCATACTTGATTTTTTTTTTTTTTATTTTTAGACTTGGATGAACTTTATTTTGTTAATGTGCACATCTTCTATTGTTCATGAAATTAGAGAAGTAGCAGCTATGCTCATCTTGGCATACCATGCACATAAAAGGATGTCTTTTTTTTTTTTAATGGAAAAGATATTAAAACTTTTCAATTATGGACATCAGATAGAGTTTCAATGGCAAACTCTCGTACCACCTTTGTCTCTGGAAAATATTGTTTTTTCTAATTAAACTATAGAGATGAAGCCAGATGTTAGAAACCATTCAATCTAGCTGATCACGATTAGATAATGAACAAAGAAAGAAATAATTAAAGCAAACTATTTACAAACGGAAGACAAACACTGATTTTGAAAACTCAGAAGTATGCTTTGTGAAGTAAATGTTTCACGACAGTAAACTTCCAATGATTATTCTGTTATTTACAACATTCTGAGCTGTAAAAGAAAATTCAAGAGAAAATTGAAAAAAATGTAGTACCAATAAAAAACAGGGAAAAAGACCTAAATCAAAAACGTAGCTCTAGAGAATCTGAATTATTTTATTTTTAAATATTTGGGAAATAAAGTTATGTAAACATGAAATGTTTTGGTATTTCCAAATATAAATGTTTGTATTAAAAATCCAAAACCCCAGCAACCGAAATATACCCAAGAAAGCTTCCTCTTCTATTTGTAATCAACTAAAAAAGGAAAAACAAAATTATCAAATTCTTTCATTTGACATTTTATGCAGTAAAAACAGCGTAACTTACTTTTAAAGGGACCACCACAAGCCAGAGAGGTATTCCATTCCACGGTATTGTACACCTCCTCAGTGGTTCCCAGTCCAGCAGTTATGGATACAATGGTATAAGGCAGTGATCCTGACTGGAATCAGGCATTGCTCTAGCATTTTTTTGTGCACTTCATCCAAGGAGGCTTGCAGTAAACTGCAGCCACTCAGCCAAGTTAATATCCTTATCAAGACATCAGGATTCCCTGCTGCAATAGTTTAAACCCCCACAGTATTAAGGTAACACACCAGTTGGAATATTTTAATGCTAAAGTGATGTGCTGTCTTACAAAAGGACCTTAATAATTCAAAATACAGATGTCTGTAGGGATAATTCAGGATAGGTGGTAAAGACTTCAGCTATACATTGGTGATTGAGGAGAATTTTGCTTTCAAAATTATCTTTCCAGAGTTTCAAATTTTCAGGAAAGCATGGCTAGTGAACATCAAATTTGGAATTCATGCACCAAGGAATGATGGATGCTATATTTTTCTCTTCTGGTATTTTGCACTTGGCTTGTTTGGGTATATGTACAGATGCATATTTATGTTTGTAGCGTGAACAGCTTCTTCAGAATTCCCCAGGAGAGGACAGATTTGTTTTTACAAGGGCCCACACATATTTCTCAAATTTCCATTAAAAAAAAACCGTGACACTGAACAGCATCCCAGGCAACAAAAGCAAAGATGCAACATGATGAAAACACAATTGCATAAGTTCAGGAGGGAAGAATGATCAAATCCTGGACAACAACTATATTTGCCAAAAAAATAAGAAGGCAACAAAACTACTGTGACAAAGCACTGTTAAAGTAATAATGCTGTCAGAATGAAACAATAATTTCACTGCATTACCATCAAACTAGTCAGCCCTAAATTGTGTGATAAATATACTTGACATAAATGTTAGTCTAGACAGCTGTTTAGAAAAGGGTCATTTTTTAAAACCATTTGTTTAAGAAAGAAATTTCTTGAAAACACAGGTGTGTTAATTCTCAGTATCTAAGTTCAAAGTTTGCCTGCAAGTCGAGCTACCTAGCAGAATTGGGCTGAAATACTAAATCTATCATTTTACTGAACTGGATCAGGGCTATTTTGCATAATTTGAAAACATTGTGTCCTTGAGTTCTGCCACTTGGGCTAGAGTTGCAAAATGTCAGGAACAGGATGACAATCCAATAAATACTAATACCAGACATACAGAAGTTTCGGAAGACTGAGGAGTTGGGGAAGAAGCATTTGGTCTTAATAAATTCATTATCTGAACTACATTCAGTGATCTCAGAGAGCTACTGATTGACAATCCCTCTTCCTGTGCCTCGTCCCCAATTTCCTTTCACACGCTCCCTTCACTCATTTCCATCTACTCCTCATTCTTGAAAGCAGGACTTTGGGCTTCACTGCACATCTGCTTCTCCTTGGTATCCCCCCTCAGCTCTGCCTGCCTGACATCCTCATTCTCTTTGTTTTCTCATGGTGAAATTCTGATATGCCACAGGGGCAACTCCCTTGGCACTACTTTTATCTGAATGGGTTGTAGAGTTAAAAAGAAGTCCTTTACTGTAAATCATTACCATGATTCTCCCTTCAGGACTTCCTTTGTTGCCTGTTAGTGACTGTAACATTGTGTCTAAACTTGAGCACTAATCCTGAAGACACTTCCTTGCCTGCCTGGCTACTCGCCCCAGTGATCCCATTGACTCAAGCAGCAGTTTTGTGTGATTAAGAACAGTGAAATCTGACATTTTATCTTTGTTAAATACAAAAGATGGTCCTTCTAGGTATACAGCACTTTTGGGAAGCTATCAGAGGAAAAATATCTCCCAGCAATCATTTCTGGTCTACCAGTTTTAAAAAAATAAATAAAATTCATTACCATCTAGGCCTGATTAAACTTCAATTTGAACTTGTCCTGGCCAGAAAATAAATGGCCTGTGGAGTCTGGATTTTTGCCTACTAGAAAAAGCTTGTGTGTGTGTGTGACTCCGTGTGTGTGTAGAAATATGATTTATGAAAGTATTGATTTTTTGTTAAATAATGAATTAGATGTCCTACCACAATATTATTTATCAAACTTTTTTGTCATATAATTAAATTGTCACATAATGGATTGCAGCCATATAGATTCATTAAATATTAAAACCTACGTATGACACAGTTCACGTTTCCTTTAGCTAACAACACAATTCTGTTCTTTTCCATTAAGGTCAACAGTAGATGTTTCTTAACCTTATCATAGAAGTTGCAGCTTTCTTTTCCTAAGGTTAGAAAACAGATGGCAGGCAAAGCTATGAGGCTTTTAAGTTTACTTATATTCAGTTTGGAATCTGATTCTTCTTGGCGATCCTAAGTCTGCTCTGTAAACTTTAACTGTAATAGTGGATGGCGATTTTTGCCATGGAGACAGTTACTCCCTCCGTTGCCTCCAGGTGTAAAATGAGTAAGTCTGCCGAACTGTAATAGACTGGCTAGAGTCACATCTGAGTTCCCATTGTGGAGAGAAATATTTATTTGAAGTCTGGGTGTGACTAAATTTGCAGTCTGTAAGCAGGGAGCAAGAGAAGAACTTGAGAGAAATATTTTCTCTCTCAGTGCCATATTTGAATACTACATGGTGAAGAGCAAAAAAGCAATGTTCACCACCATCTCAAATGGATCTATTAATGGAATTTAAAGTATGTTAAAATTAAAGTGTTTTAATCCACACTGGAGGAGAAGCATGTAGATAAACTGTCAAGTAACAGTAAATAGAAATTGTGTTTGAGAAAGAGAGGAGGAAGTTATCAGATATCAAATATAATTGCATCCACTAAAAGGCACTAAGACCCCTTCCAAGAATGAGTTCTTAGTCAAAAAAGGACTAAAGAAGCTTTAGCTGAAGATAACGTTTTTAGTACATGTTCTTTGCAGTATAAAGTATAATACATTACTGCACTTTAGTGTAGAATTATCTTCAACTGAGGGTTACCCTGGTGGTCTCTCATCTGGCAGTCAGTAGTGCTTCCAAATAATCATTAGAAACAAAACAACACAACAACCAAGCCAGCAAAAAAGAAGCCCCCATTCTAGACATTTTTTAATAAGAACTCCGAACCTAGATAGTTTGTAATAGTAAAGAAATCACTTGTTGTGCGGGAGTACTGCACTGCGCTCTCCAGGTGTAGTCGTTATGTTGAGGTCACACTTCTGTGTGCTGCTTGTTTGGTGCTGCCTGATGTGAGAACTAAAAACACAGCTTTCTTCCTGTCCACAAAAAATTGTTTCAGTTGCTTCAAATCTTGGAACCTCTGATGCCACACTATGGCTTTTTTTTTCTCCTTTTCCATGTCATCAATTTTACAAGCAGTCTGATTATTGCATTCCCAATATTACTTAGTTTTCCTCTGCCTTCAAAGTTCATTATCATTTATGAGATTGTGACTTGAAGTTTAATTACTTGTAACAGGAGCCTCACTAGGGATTTAAAACAAACTAATTTTCCACTCTACCTTTAGGGAAAGGAGCATGACAAACTTTAATACACACTGTGGAGTAGAAAATGTATGTGGTAAAGCTAGCAGCATCCAAGTGCCTTGGGTGGGATTCCTCTTACTTTTACAAGTCTACAACCTGGATATCTGCCTGAACTAGTTATCTAAAGTTTGTTTCTAGTCAGGAAGCATAAAGAGGCACCTCCAGAGGAACAAAATCAATTTACTTGCCCCCTTTTAAATGCCTCCATTGATTTTAAAAGAAGTCTAGATTATTATGTACACGAGAGCATTTGTAATAATGGATGAGAGTTTCCTCTCTATCATCCATGTCATCTGTTGTGGGGACGATATCCTGTACTGACCTTGTGAGGCAACAGTCACACTGAAGTTATAGATTTGTCTGCACATTCCTTGTTAAGATCTGGACAGTGCTCTTAACACAAATACTTTCTTTACATGCCTAACACACTACTTTTACAGAGAGAAGACCCTTTACTCGGCACACATGCAGTATGAGCATATACCTACTGAAAAATGAGATCATAACATGTTCTAGATCAAAAACACATACTCTGTGGTTTCATTGTCTGCCATCTTAACTAAAATAAAACCAGTTTTAGAATAGGAGACTGAAGCAGACAGGACAATCCAGGCAAGCATATAGTCCTTCTTCCACCACTTTAGTGAATAATCTCACACTTGGAAAAAGGATGAATTTAAGATCCCAGACTTAAAATATAGGGGAGCTCCCTCCAGGACAGATTATTTGTGACTTGCATGATTCTCCCAAAAGGGTTCTAAAAAGAGCAGTTGTCCCCAGAATAGAAATCATGTGCTTTTGTAGGGGCTTATATTTTCATAAAATCGTAGAATCTTTGAGGTTGGAAAAGACCTCCAAGACCATCAAGTTCAACTACTAACCTAGTACCACTTTGAATTCCTTAGGTCATAGAAAGAACAGTATTTTGTGTCAAAAGTTGAGTTCATAAGGTATTTCCTAGCCATAACAGTGAGATCTGTATCATGTTCTTTCTTTCTTGATTGGTTTTGCTGAGTGTGTTTTGTTGTTTTCTATAAGAAAGTGACCATTATCTATAGGACAGTTTCCAAGTATAAGGATAACTCTTTTTGTAATCCTTTAATTCACAGAAACAGAATTTAAAAGCCGTAAATAGTCTGATTTTTGAAATATGTACTTTGCTCTTGCCTATTCCTCAGCAAAATAGTAAGTGGCCTTGCTGAGAAGCACAACATCTGTTTTCCTGTTTCCTCTGTGTTCTTTTTTTTTTTTTTTTTTTGGCTTAATGCTTGAATGCTTGTATTTTACATGACTTGTTCTCAGTAAGCTTCTGGAAAATCTTGAATCAGGGCTGACAGTTTTCCGGTAAATGACCATTCAGAAGAGATATAATCAGTCTTAAATGTAAGAAGCTCACATTTTTCAGAAAGATTTCATAGTTCTCTCTCTCTTCAGCCAGCGACTCGGAAGTTATTGCTGCTGCCCATCTTGTTGTGACTGCAAAAGTCTTAAGAGAATTTTATTCTCTCTTCTTTTTTTTCTTTTTTTTCCCCCTCATTGTTTAACATTCATAACTGCGCACCAGAGCAGATTCCTATATGTGAGAACAGTGGTGAATTTTTTCAGCTGCTAGATATGAACCTTTTTGCCTAGGTTTAAGCTAGATATTAGGGAGAAATCCTTTATGTTGAGGGTGTTGAGGCACTGGAACAGGTCACCCAGAGAAGCTGTGGATGCCTCATCCCTGGAAGTGTTGAAGGCCAGGTTGGATGGGGCTTTGAGCAACCTGGTCTAGTGGAAATGTCCCTGTCCATGGCAGGGGGGTTGGAACTGGATGATCATTAAGGTCCCTTCCAATCCAAACCATTCTATGATCTTTGGTGGTTGCTGGTCCTTTCCTTGTGAAATAACTGAACAGAAATGGACAAAGGTCTGAAAGAAATAAAAAATTCACCTGTATTGTTGTTCTTGCTTTAAACACTCTGTTCAGACAAAAATCGTTTTCCCCACCTATTTCGCTTTCTCATTCTCAAACAGTATGATTCCTTCTCACTTTACGTCCCTCTAACTTCTGACCTCTTCTATACCACCCTCAAAACGCTGCTGGATACTGTTTCTAATTTTGCAATGGCTCTTTTTTTTTGCTAAAGGCTTACTGTCACCTGCAGCAAGTTTTCTCCTACACAATACACAATTATGCAGAATATGAAGCACATGCTGCTTTATGAGATTTATATGCCAGCACAGGTGAAATTTGAATTTTCTGGGATGAGTGCCCTAGAGAGTGAAGTCATCAGAGGAGGTTACAGCACAACCAGAACCTTAATTAAGGCAGTAGGGGAAAGCCTGCAGGAGGAGTTAAAAAACCTTCTGAAGGGTCACCTCCCCCCTCAGTCGCTGTGTCACAGCCCTGAGGAGGTGCAGGGGCTGCTGCAGGCGCTAGGAGGGAAAAGGTGGAGTGGAGGGTGTGAGGTTGGAGCAGCTCTGCTGCCTTCAAACCTGCCTGTGGCTGGAGCAAGGGATTCCTACAGCCCAGCTTGGGTGGGAACACGTCCCACAAGCTATTCCCTGATGGTTTTCCTTGCAGTGCCTGTGAAAACCAGAGCTCGCAGCCTCACGGCAAAGCAGCCAAGCTGCTGAACTGTTAACTGTAATTAGCAAATACTCTTTCAAAAAAACAAGATGAGAAATGGGGCTAAGGAAGCATTATAATCTATTGTGGGGCCTATTCATGGTAAATGAATTTTCCCAATTAATCCGCGGGACACTGATGTATGAGCCCTGTTCGCAACTTTTAATTTACTATTTAATTTTAATCCTCGTTTGTTTTCTGTTCTCTTGAAATAGTCTGCTTAAAAATAAAATGCATTTGGAGTATATTTTGCATAATATTGTACTGTTGGCTGTTCCTTTGGTAAATGAATGTTAGAATTGACTTTTTGATATGTTTGCTGCTAAATCATTAAATATCACGCCTCGCCTATTAGATACCTGGCAAGCATGGTATTAGATAAATACAAATAGACAAGATTATTTTCCATTCCCATTACAGTCTAAAGCCAGTCTGCACCTACTGCTTCACTGAAGTTGATGTAGTAGCTGATGGGGTAGATAATTTTATCCTTTCTTTCTGTTGGACTTCTCTATCCTGTCACTTTCAATTGATGCTAAGTAGTATGAAATATATAATGACCAATTCTTCGTACCTCAAAAAGAATCCAAAGTCTGAATTGAACAGGGGGCAAAAATATTAACTTTCTTGAATCTTTTGCTGTGCTTCGTACAATTTTTTTTTTCTTAAATGTTACAGTAAGTAGGGTTTTGGAGATATTCTTTGTATGCTGCTTATTATCTAGTGATATTCAATGATGTGGAACATTTGCTTGAAAATACACATCTAAGAATTACTCTAGGTTTCCTATACTAGAATTTTGCCCTTGGCTTATTGTTTGAGAAATGATGGAAAAACATATGGACATGTATCAGTATGTGCATGGGTAATTTCAAGTGTTGCTTCACACTTGAAGTGTGAGTCAATCTATTATGCAAAAAAAATTACACTTTTGATGAGGCCAGAAATGCCAGTGGGAGAATAGTGATATTTTATTAATAATTCTCCTTTTTTTGTAATTATTGCTGTAATAAAAAGTTGTGAGAGAACATGAAGAAAATCATCTATGAAAGACAATCTTACCTAGAAAAGCTTCATTGCGTAAGATTAGGACTCATTTTTGATATGTAATTTCCAAATACAGTCTGAGAAACCAGAAAAACCAACTTAAGTACTTAAATAGCATTTAAATAGCATCAATGTCATCCATACGTAGTTTCCACATTCCCCATCCCTTATCCCCATATTAGCACTTTCATTTTACTGAAACAGGTAAAACAACCTACACTACATTCAAATAAGGATGACAATCAACCTTCATTTTTGGTGAGAAAATTTTGAATGGGAACTATTAAATAGTGTATTTAAGCTGCACTTCTACCAGAGTTTCTCTTTATTTTGGTGCTGTAATAATTAGATGTTGAGCTTCAGGTACCATGATTTTGACTTCCGAATGTCTCCAAAAGCATTAGAAATGAAAAATACATTGGTGTATACTGCAGATATTTGTGCTATTTCTCTGGTTTCCCTCCCTTCCTTATATATTTAGCTTAATTTTTGAACCTTTTTGGTTAGATAAATTTGTTAGATCTCATAATGATTTTTGACTTGATAATCAACAGGATGGAGAACCTGCGAAAATCCTCACATTGAGGGGGAAGTAGGTAGAAGGTACTCAGCCTATTGTGTTTTCAGGGAGATTTTATTTTTACTGTGGACACAAAAGCGTGGGATCTGGACAGTTGCTTTCTGAGTAAACTAGTTTCTGATTTAAAAGTCTAGAGAAATAATAAAGCATAGAGATAATTATGGTCTTTATTTTGTTTTGGGTATGTTCCTCCACCACCCACAGAGATCTGCAGTGTAAAAAAGGCATGTCTCAAAGTTGGGTTTCTTTTGTTGTTTTTTTTTTTTTTTTCCCATCTGCGACATTTGTTCCATCTGCTGGGACACATCCTGGCTGGCTCTTTGAGGTGGAAGAGGATGTATCTTATCTAGTCATATTCAAATTGGGATTTGTGGTTTTTGGGGCAGATAACCACATCTTTACTTTTCTTTTTTTTTTGATAGGGAATTAAGAATACTTGTGTCTCTAGAAATGTGTTATAAATAAGACTCATGATCTACTTACGGCAGCAGCATTTAGATTTTATGTTGAACTGCACAGCAAATTAGGGAGATGAAAGAATTTAACTTGAAAAAAGGTGTTGATTATGCAGAGGATACTCATGGGTTTCTTCCATCATGTATCTTTTCACATCTGCACAGTCCATCATGATGTGAGCACAACAACCTACATACAGGACTCTTTACATCACATTACCCATCTCTAAAATCCTATTGCAATGACTTTGATTGCTATTTTTACAGTTGCTCTTATAATTTTAATTCCTCTTTATTAGTTTAATTTATATTGCATTATTTTTTTTCACATTATTTTAACTGAACTTCTCTTCCTGATCCTTGTACCTGTTCACATGAATACCAGCTGATTTTGAAGACTGTGTTTTGGCTGTGTTACCAAGGTCTGTGTTTGAGGGGAGAAAAGGCACTGTGTGAATTTAATTAAATCTATTATGGTACCAATATATTTTGTATTGGGTTTGCATGGCAAGGTTGAGGGGAGGAGGGGGGTGGCTGCTCTGAGAAGCTGCCAGAAGCTTCCCTCATGTCCAACAAAGCCAGTGCCAGACAGCAGAGACAACATGAGATGAACTGACCACAGCCCCTGTTCCCCATTTTCCTGCACTGCTGGTAGGGAGGAGGTAGAGAAAACCAGGAGTGAAGTTAAGCCTGGGAAGAAGGGAGGGGTGAAGGGTAAGATGTTCTAAGAATTTGCATTTATTTATTTATTTCTTATTACTCTGTTCTGATTTTATTGGTGTAACTGGTGAGTGATCTCTTCCTAACCTTATGTCAACCCTTTAGCCTTTTGTTATATTTTTTCTCCCCTGTCCAGCTGAGGAGGGGAGAGACAGTGGCTTCGGTGGGCACCTGGTATCCAGCCAGGGCCATTCCACAACATTCTGAAATCAGGGAAATTTCCAGAAGTGCTAAGATCTACATCAATGGGCATTTCAAAAAACTTAAAATTGTTTCATTATTCTGTAGAGTCCAGAGGTTATTAAGGTATTCTTTTTGAAAATCTAAGAAAATTGTGATTTACAATATCCTGGAATTTTTTTCAAGGAAGAATTTTGAAGGGAGAAGATTTCTCTAGTCGGGAGGGTGAAAGGAGGCTGTTCTGCAGATGTGTAAAACAGAGTGATTCTGTGTCCCTCACAAAGACATTCTACCAAGACAAGAGTAGTTAATGTTAACTTAGTAAATCTGAGGCCACCTCAAAGTTATCAGAAGTCATTCTAAATTTGCATCAGTATAAATGACTAGCTCTTGTGTTGTGATGAGGTGGTATTAGAGGGCACTTATGCCCAGTCATAAGGGTGGAAAATATTTTAAAAGCCCTAATCTTTAAATTGGGTTGAAATATTGCTCTTAGCCTCGTGCTTATAGTGTCAGTAAGCATGGAAAAATATTTCCAATGTACATGGTAGATCCCATCACAGATGTACTACAGACAATAAATTTTGCATATTGGCACAAGTTCCCCAGCTATACTTTAAATAGAGTTGAGTTGATAGTACCCAGAAACTGAAGCCTTTGCAGAACTGAGCCTTGAATTTTACACTTTTTAATTGACTATTGAATAAAGTAAACACTAGAGTTATTTAGGAAACTAAATTGGAATTACTTCATTATCTAAGCCATTTTAATAATGGAAATTGGATTCCTAAATCATGTCGTTTATTGTTGAAAATTTTTCCTAGTCAATAGCCAAAGGCAAGTGGGGGAAAGTTAGATGATGAGACATTCAATTGCTGCTGCTTGTGACATGTTTTTGGTAGCCATCTGTGCCTTTTACATGACCACTCTGTTGCATTCTAAGAAAAGGAAACCAGTTTCCCGCTGCTTTTGCAGAAGAACAGAATATGTAGAAGTCAGGACAAGAGAGCTCTTAGCTCTTTTGCCAAACTGAAAAACAACCAAAGTGCAAACTTGTACTTTCTTCAGTCCATCAGGAAATAAGTACATTAACTACATAGTTGATATTTCAAGCTGTGAATATTAATTTTCCTTTTTCCTCCCTTGTGTATGCAAATATTCTTTTTTCCCCCTTACTTATAAATAATTTTATTATTCTCAAGCAGGATGATTGAGTGATGTTAAAATCCCACTTGTATACATTGTTGATTTTTTCGGGGAATAATTGAATTTGGATTAGTTAGAAGGAAATTATATTCTTAAAAATATGTTTAGATATATGCAGAGTGGAGGGCTGGTTGCTTGCTATTTGTTAGTGTGTTTTTGCAATAAGGAGGTCAAAATCACTAACAAGAATTTAAAGAGTTCACTAACATGACCTAATCAAATGAAAACATGGTATAAGTACAAAAGTTATATTGCTGTTTTGTTGAAGTGACTAAAGATATTTCTCTATTATTCCAAGGCAGCAGTAGAATGACACCTCTTCTAATTACTAGTGGCATAGAGGAAGGAAAATTACCTTCCTGAGTTGTATGGATCTCCAGCACGTCACAGAGATGGTTGGTGAAAATGCTAGTGTTGAGTAATTATATTCACCACTTCAAGGGTTTGCGCAGATATGTTAATAATCCCATTAATCTTTTTCCTTTATATGTAAATCTGCAGCCCAGATGTTGCATCATTTGCAAATCTTGCAATTAAAACGTTTTATAACTTGCAGTTATGCAAAGGGGCAGTAGACTGGAAAATGGGTAAAATTGCTTGGCTAGGACATTACCATGGCAACACACTGACCTCCGTTCAATTAGTTACAACTGAAGATCCAGCTATTAATTATAATGGTCAGAAAAGGATATAATCTGAATCTCCTTTTACCTTTTTAATATGGACATTTCTCACTCGCCATAAATCTCTGACTTTAAGAGACAAAGCTCCAGACCTGAAGCATTAAAAGGGATAGTGCTGAAATACTGATGGAAAGCAGAGGACAGTAAAGGAATCTCATTTATCAGCTACAGTCAAGGTACTACTTTAACTTTTGTAGTCCAAGCACTCTGTCAGGCAAGCTTCAAAGCGAATATTCATTATTGCTCACTTTAGCTCTTGAAATCTCCGTTCTGTGTGCCAGCAATTATCTCTCACTTTAGAAAGCTGCTGTTAATTAGGGCCAAACTAATCACCATGGGACTTGTAGAGACAGATAGATGCCTCCCTTTGACAGAGTTTTACATTTTGCTGTAGCAAAGTTATTATTTTCTTGGCATGTTATCAAAGAAGAGTTATCTGTTAATTATAGAAGGCACTCCAGTTTCTGTTGCGGGAGCAGTCCATGTGCAGTCATACAGCAGCACTCTGGCTGGACAGTAAATTCCTTGGAGTAGGGTCATTTTTGGAGAGGTTGTGCAAGATACAGTCCCTCACCACATCCCTTCACTTTCACTCCAAAGAAATGTAAATCTTGACCCTGTGATGTATTGAAAATTTCAGGATTTTTGTGTCTTTTTTAATTTTTATTTCTTCTTAATTAATTTTCTGTATAACTTCACATTACACTAATCAGTAAACAGAAGAAGATCAGGTACTCAGTACAGGGGCTCCTCCCTTCCCCTTTGAAGTGCAGTATTTTCAATATTCATGTAATCAATGCTGATATGTATTTATACTCTGTAGCATGTTCGTAGATGTGGGGGGTTGTGAGTTTTAAGTTTTTTGTTTGTTTTGGTGGTGGTGGTTGGTGGTGTTTTGTGTTTGTAGATGTTTTTATTCTGGTTTACTTTTTTCTTTTTTTGTTGTTGTTGTTTTAGGGTTTTTTAAGCACTTTGCCCTTATAATCATGGATGAAAGCAGGGAGTGAGCATAGCGGCCTGACTGGGACGAGAGTCTCAAAATCACTGGACCTGGCAAAAGTTCAGGTTAATGCAAAGGCCTGACAAAATACAGGATTCCTCTGTAACTGACTTCCAGCCGTTCTGGGTTAGACCCATATAGACTTCAACATGTATCTCTTAAGCAATAACCACCAAGAAATCTCACCCCAGAAGGTATTTGTGCATTTTTTATGATAGTCGTACCCTGCACAGATGGCAAATACATAAATTGTATCCTGGTTTTTGCAGCCCTGTGCAGGACTCTGACATGAAACAAGAGCAGTGTAATACCAAATACTCACTGAAATTATTTTGAGGTGATCCCTATGCAAGATTTGATTTTGCACCACTTATACCAAAGAGTGAGATCTTCTTAGCAAATATGATTTCATTGCACTGAGTGATAGATAATTACAGCAAGTTCAGGAGTCCTTTTAGCATATTGATTATGTAGCTCTAACTGTTTATTGTTGAGTGAGTACAGGAATGAATACAGAAACTATATTTTCATTCTTTTTTGTTTTCTCCCCTAAGGAGATTTTGCAATATGTGTCTAGTTCTGTTTTCTATTTAATTTTTGTTTGTTTTCTTTTTTGTTTGTTTGGGTATTTCTTTTTGTTTGTTTTTTAATCACATTTAACTCTCTCTTGTCTATCAAAACATGATCTGTATCACGTATCAGTCAGGGTATCTGTGAGCTTCTTAGAATTATTTTGATAACATGCTCTTTCTTATTTTTTTAAATGAAAGTTAATAGTAAAATCAAGGAAGAATTTGCACCTACCCAGACAGAAAGGCATATACCTATTCCAAAATGTAAGTTAAAAATGTACATGAGGCATTCACATTGAAAAAGGGCTTTAAACAGTCCAGTGAAGTAGATGAGGGGGGGAAAAAGTTTGATAACAGAAAGAATGTAATAGTAAATAAACCTTTTGAACCATAGTAAGGCCACTTCTCTGCTTTCCACCATACTTCCCAGCTTCTCTTTGCGAAAGTACATCTGTACAATTTTCTTTACACTCTGTAGGCTTCTTACCATTGCCATTTCACTGCATATGGAGAAGAATTTTTGTTCTGAATCAGAGCAATAGATTTCAGAGGGTAGTGTCTGGCAGTAGGCAAATTTACTGTAAATAAGTTCCACTTAGTCAGCAAATTTAGGATAGCATGTAAGTTATTTCTACCTACTTCTACTTGAGTTTGTTTCCCGCTTTTTCCACGAGATACGTTATCTGAATTTTCTCTGTGTTCCCTAAAATATGAATCTGGGCTATTAGAACACTTCAGAAGTATCTAGTTTACGTTTAATCGATACCCTTTTGAGCATTTAAATGTTTTTCATGGTATCCCTTTAACCATCTGTTCAAAGCCAATAAACCTGCGCATTGTTTTTTTTACCCTTTTCCAGTGGGTAATTTTGTAAACCATGGCTTATACAGGAGAGGAGTGGACAAAGAATCATAGAAGGGTTTGGGTTGGAAGGTACCTTTAAAGATCATCTGGTCCAACCTCCAAGAAGAGCAAGATTACTTGGAATTTCCTATCATGATTCTTAGAACAAAGATGAGGAAGGTGGACTGATGAAAAAGAATACAGGATAAACAGAAGCATCAGCCAAAAAACAGTGGCCACAGCTCAAAGGTCTAAAGAGCTTTACATAAAAAAATATATATCACAACAGTTATGTGGCCTGATTTATCACTTTACATCTAGTTATATTTACTTCATTTTTACAGAGTTTGCAACTGTATATAAAGTAAATCCCAGGGCATCAAAATAAGGTACATTTGGGATCCAGGAGCAGAATAATGGCTATAATTTTTCACATATCAAATTCTCATTTATTTCCTTTGGCGTAGTTATAAGACTACTCAATTAATTGCTTCAAATATTGTATTTATAAGGAAGGAGACTGTTGTACTGCTGAATCTTTGTACTTTTCCTACTTCCACTGTGAGTGCTTTGTCAGTATCTGGAAGGTAGACTTCAGAGGCTCTGCCTATTACAACAAATAGATGGAGAAAACCCTGTCATCTGTCCCTGCAGATAAAAGGCATAACACAGCTTTTTCCATGTGGTTAATTTCCCTGCTTTCCTCTCTTGTCCCCTTCCTCCACAAACAGAATGGCTTCGTCTCTTCTGGCTGCTGAGAGTGGTTCTTCATCCATGATAGTGTCTCAAATTATCCCTGGATATTTTCTGGGTGAAAGTATTTGGTACAGGCCATACATGTGTCAGGAGAGTGCCAGCAGCGTGTATCATCACATCCCAGTGCTAGCCTATTTGGTTTGTCATCACAGGTGTACTAAACAGTTTTATCATCTCCATCCATATGGAAGAGTGCAAGTAGGCACTCTTGTGTGCAAGTAGGCACGCTGAGTGCAAGTAGAGCCTCAGCTCTAGCCACAGATGAAGTGGCAGGACACTATAAAAGCTGTGTGGCAATTGCAGTATAGCCAAAATAGATATATTCTGAATATCCAGAAGGTTTATTATTTCAAGCTCAGGATGGCACTTATATTTTCACAGGACTTCTGGTTTCAAGTTGGCTTATGTTCTATTAGCTGAGGAGGCATAGCTCTCTTGCATCTGCCTGGAGAATACCATCTGCTGCTATCTTGTCATTAGCAGATCTACTAACAATAGTCATGTGTGCTTTTATATGGAATGAAATCCTTGCCCCAAAAACCTCTTTTGAAGTGCTGGATCAATTTGGTGCCTACACAGGTGAATGAGTTTCAGAGGCTGAATTTCATTAATCAGTGGGAGTAATCATAAAGTAATGAAAGTGACTTTTTCTCTAGCGTTTATCACAAGTCTGTAGTAAAAAATGCTTGCATACAGTATGACTATATGTATATGCATATGCATGCACACATGCTGACAAACACGTGTGTGTATAAATGTAAGATATGAATACTGGAGATAGTTTATATTTTAGAAGTCCAGACTGTACCACTCGCAGGAAAGTTAGTTGAGGAGGAAGGTGGTGAAATCACTTTGCCCTGAAGGAAGGGTTTTAGAAGGAACAGAATTCTTTGTGGCATATGGTGGGTGGGCTTTGTAATACCTACATTGTCCCATGGCTACCCATATTGCATTATTCATTAGTGTGCAGGAAATATTCAGAATTTACAAATTTCTCAAATACATCAGGACAACTTTTACTTTCTCTGTCAAAGCAACATGAGCAAGAAAATGAGTTTCCATTTTAACCAACCCTTGGTCCATCCATTAGATGAAGGGATCTTCTTGCAAGCCCGTCTTATGTTGCAGTGGTGGGGTGAACTCTGTAAGTCTGCAGTTTCAAGCAATTTCTATCCGTAGTTGAACAGTACACAGAACATAGGAAAAGAGAATCAGACATGTAGAGAAGGGAAAAAAATCTTATTAAATTATACAGCATATAATGTTATACTATATAGATGCTTCCAATAGTTTTTATTTTTCCCCCTCCCCCAAACAAATTGAACTTATGATCCAAAACTTATGTTATGACAAAGCTAAAAACAGATTTAAAAGTCCAACTTTGTTAGGAAAGGTTGACACACTGTGACCCAAATATCTGACCTGATATTTCTCTCATTGCTAGTAGTCACCCTACAGGCATTATCAAAGCAATTGAAACTACTGTACACCTAATTTGGAGTGACATAATTAGAACATTAGTAAACTTGGCTGTCTAGTCATTGCAAGTCATCATTTGCCTACATGATGAAGTTAGAGCAGTATGAAGGCTCTGACACTTTTAAGGAGTGACAAACTAGAAGTTAATTTTTTAGAACATTGCAATATCCAAAAAAACCCTTCTCTTTTTTTTCTTCCCTTTTTTTTTTGCTTTGTATTTTTTTGAACCTGTGCTGCAAATGTCCCCACAGTATGATCCCATGTCTGCTGAAGGTTGACATTGAAGCATTGTAGAGTGAACCGAAAAGACAACACAGGGAAGAGAGCTGTGTTTGGCATACAAAACAGTCCCCTTGCTAGATCAAACTGCCACACATCGTTCCCTGTACATCAGTAGACGTAGCTTAGTCCCATCAATAGTTTACTGACCTGTGCTGTGATAACATTTCCATCTCTGGAGTGGTCAGTATGTGACATTTTGCAAGTGCATTTAACAGGGAGTGGGGGAAGGGGAGATGATGCTTATCCTGCTTGTCGGAGCATACCAAGGGTATCGATTGGGCCCAGAACCCTCCTCTGCTGACTGATTGCCACCCCTCATGTGTGCATGGTCTTTGAACTTTGTCGTATCTGGATAAATGGAACAGTTTCCAGGGAGATCACTCAGGTCTTGGGAAAACAAACATCAGCCAAATAGAACAAAAAAAGTATAAATAATAAAAGAAATCCTTGACATTGCCACAATGCACTAGATAGCCACAGAAAGGCTGAATTCTGTTGCAGACTATTTGACTAAGAATGTAGATGTCTGTTTAAGACAATAAAAATGTTAACATCTTGTCTCACACTTCCTTCCAGAACAACTGTCCTTCCTGCCAGCCTCAGGTCAGCACTAAAAGTGAAAGGTCAGAGTACCAATTAACTTATGTTCCCAACACAAAACTGCTCAGTTCAGGGGTATTACGTAGCTCAATATTTTGTTAATGTAGGATGGCTTTGATCTGCACTTACTTTCTGAACAATACCAATTTTTTAAAATTATTTTATTAGTTATTCATATAATTGACAATAAATGATAAGTTGGAATTAAAGATTTTTGAACTTTCTATTTACCACATCATTATTGTAAAAGGTGAACCAAAACAATATGAACTGTTAGTTATTAAAGTCAATCTGTTTGGTTTTGCTTTTGATTTGGTGGCTGAAAAGATTATTGTAACATTGTACACTAACGAATTATGGAAAAAGGATTGCAATATTGTACAGTATCATATTCTGAGTATAACTTTCCAAATTAATAGTAATTTATGAGATTCTGGAAAAAGTTACTGGGAGACTAAAGAGCTATGGATGTGCAAAAACACAGTTCGGTTATATGAAAGTAAAGTGTTTGAATCTTCTCTGCCCCTCAGCTGAAAGCTTTCCAGAGGCTCCTAAAAGAACCTTGCCTGTAATATCAGAAATTTATTCTTCTGATTTTTTTTTTACTCTCCACCTTTTCCTGTATGTTGTTCTCTCCAGTATGGATATCCAAGGCCTCTTGAAGGTCCCTGTCTTTGACTATGAAATCAGTAACTTACTTGCACTCCTCAGCCATTTACATTTTTGGACATATTCGTGATTTAAGGACTTTAGTGAGTTTTTTAAATTATTATTTTTGGTTCTATTTGGCCAACTTTTTCAGGAATAAGAAATGCATTAACCACAATCACTCTGTCTTTTACCCTGAAATAGTGCTGACAGAAAAAAGTTTTCCAGGCTTTCTTTCATGCAACACAGAATACCCACACTCATCTTGCTGCAAACACACAGTTTTGCCAGTAGGGAAGTGCTTCGTCAGCCCTTTCAGCCTTCTGTGGCAGAAGGGGATACCTTGGCATGCTCTCTGTAGATGTCCACTGCTTCCTGAAAAGCATTATCCACGCATCCATTCAGCGTGGCAGCCTTAGGATTTTAAATTCTGTCTTCATTTTTTTCTGCATGTATTTTGCTATTCTTGTGGCTAAACCAGCAGCCAAGATGCAGCTGAAGCTGATGGCCCCAGGCTGCTCCACATTAGCTTCTCAGGCCACTTACTCTATGAAGCTCATCCACATTTTGCTGAGGCAGAGGTCTTTTTAGGCACCTTGTCAGCTACCAGATGTCCCTTGTCCCTCCAAAAAGATGACTTAACTGTGTGACCTTTTATGGACTTTAAGCTGTTTTGACAAGACAAGTAAAGCTTTTGGGGAAGGGCCTTAAATGGTGTCTGAGAAACAGCTCTTACATGAACAAGCTGTGTCCAGATAAATATTTGAACTAAGATACCAAGGCTGAAGTGGCTGAGCTGGAACTGACAATCCAAGAATCCCCCACAAAAGAGGCAGCTCCATATCATGTGAAGTAGAATTTCACTGCTCTAGTCTCTCTATGTCTCTCTCTCTTAATAGGGACAAACTGTCCCTGCTACTAAAATATTGCCACAAAGACATGAAATTCTATTGTTCTGTACTTAGAGAAGCCTTGAACTGCTTGAGACATTTAACCCGATGTTTAAGAGGGATTGGACGGGTTGGAATATCAAATGAAGTGCCACTCCATTTAGAGGAAACATTCATGTTTAATTAAAATTCACAGATAGCTAGAAACCTGCAAATATTAATTATCCACAACACTCGATGTGTTGGGGAATTAAGGCGGGGTCTAATCCTAAGTGAACTTTCTGCAGTTTTCTTTCTCTGCAAAACAAGTAGTCCTGTCTTTTTGTTTGTTTATTCTCTAAAATGTATCTTTATACATTTAATGTTAGATCATATTTATCAAAACCGATTTTGTAACGTCATGCACTGATGTAGATACATTTGGTTTGTGAGAGTTTATATAATCTAAACAGGCAAGAACAAACACATAGTATTTTGTCTCATCTCCAAAACATAATGTGTTCTTTGCCTTTCTAATGAAATTTGTAATATAGCTTGTAATTTTTCTCCATTTTATTTTTGATTAAACTGTGACATTTATTAACAAAGACTTTGGCTTCATCTCCCTACAGTTTGCTTTTGAGGCAATTCACACTATTCTTTAAATGCAGTTTTCAAGGAGATATAAAATATGCATACATTCCCTAGCAAAGCAGTGTTGAATTGCAAAAGCTGTCTTACTGACCAAGTGATGAATTAGTTCCATGAAAGAACCAAATTAGATAAAATGACAAGAACTAATGCAAATTTTTTAAAAATAAAGGGTCATTTTTTTAATAATAATAAAAAATTTTTATCTGAAAATAAAATCTGCCCTTAGGACATGATACTAGATATTGCTACATGAATTAAATTTCAGACTGACAGGATAATTAATGTAATAAGTCCTTCCTCATAAACAGCTCCAAAGGTGTGAGGAGGTATTTATAGGAGAAGTATATTTCTATCAGCTTTAGTCCTGCAGGGCAAAGACAGGGTTAATGTAGTTAGGAAAAATTTATTTTCTCTGCTGACACCAAAATTACAGTACTGAATTTCCTTATTATTTCTAATGAAAACTACACCTGTTGGCACAATTAGACAGCATTATCAAAAAAGAAAAGTGTTGAAACTTGTTTCAACAATAGTTTGTTTCAATAGTGTTCTGGCTTAGTTTTGTTTAATTAAGTCATGTCCTAGACCCAGAGTCATCGGTGAGGACCCTGCACTGCTGTACTTAGGGGTCTGAAATATCTACAGCCACATCAGAACCTGTTTTATGGTTGTTTGGCTTAAGCAAGCACCTTCCACTTCTTCCAGCTGGGGAAGGCTAATAATTGCCTGAACAGGGAGTAGTTTCTGGTTTGGAAAAGGGGGTGAGGCAAACATGGCTTCCAGTTCTCACTGGGTGTTTTATGTAGTCAAGAGCTAGACAAAGATAGGGAAAAAAAGATATTTTTGCCTCATTTGCCTTTGAAATGAAATCTTAAATGCTATAGTGATAGGTGTAGTGTCTATTTCCAAGTTCAAACAGAAGTCAGCAGACTAGAGCTGGGAGTGTGTGTTCTGGTGGTGGGGTTTTTTTTCTTTTTCTAAATTTCTTTTAGGATTTTTAAATATTTTCCCAATGTAAACTCAGAAAGTCCAAAACTAGCAACTTGTATTCCCACATGGATATCTGTGACTGCCACTGCTCACGTTCTGCCTTCCTGCCTGAGAGCACACACTAGTTTAAGGGCTTTTAAGGACTCCACTACCTGTTTATTGCACAGCTGCAGAGGTGTTGCATAGGTGTGAGTGATTCCTCCCAGCAGAGAACGCAGGTCTGCCTGCTTAGGACAGTGCAGCACACCAACTATTATCAGCTGCCAACACACAGGAGCCCAGCAGAAGCTGGCAACCCAGATATAAAAACTAGATTTCTCTTTGCCTTGGTAAGAGGAAAGAAGAGTTTCAAATTCCAGGTGGAGCTTCTGGGGTGGCTGACTGCCTAGAAAATGAGCTAAATCAGTGCATAGGTCACGTGCTTGGGCCTGGCCTTCTCTCTGGATGCTCTTCTCAGCTCTTGCGGGTCCAGAGTGGATGTGACAGATGGTTTAGACTGTGGTACCCAATTCACTCCAGGCAAACCTTCCTTGCCAAAGGCCAGTAGGCTCAGTTCTCCAGGTAGCTACTGCCTGACTTTGGAAACATGTAAGTAATTTGTAAATTAGGAAATTTAATATAATACATGCAGCAGGTTTGCAAAACTTTTCAGATTTTTATTTTAATGTACAGATTGTGCTGATAAGCATCAAATAAAATATTGCAGTTTATACAAGGCATTGATTCTGCTCTCTTAAGATGTTGTTTGTTCAAGGAAGTTCAAATTGGATGCAGCAGCATCTGCTTTTCAGTTCTGCTTTCATCTAATTTTACAGCTGGATTGTCTGAGCCACAAGAAGGTCAAATGATTTGCCGTGACTCTGCCTATGAATTTATGGCATATGTTTGACAATCAGAGTCCATATGCTTGCCAAAAGTGTGCTACACATTTTCAATGTTTGGTTTAAGGTAATGTCGTTTTTTACTAGGAAAAATTCTTGTGACTAAAGTGGGTTTTTTTTATTATGCTAATTAACAAGAATAAACAGATAACACTAATTTGTCACTAGGCTTTTACTGACAGTAAATATTTTAGTGATTTATTTTCTTTCTACTGTAGGCTTAGGAAAAAATATGTGCTATTATTTATGGCAAACGGCAAATTTTACTGCACAGCACAAAAAAAAAATTAATTTACTTCACTTTTAACGGTTGCATTTTGAATCCAAACCCAGTATTTTTCAATGGGATGAAAACAACCATGAAATATTTCATATTTCATAGCCTTGTTTTTGGGAACCTTCTTACACACAAAAAGTGGACAAGGTGCTAGAGCATTTCTTTACACTTGCTTTTTCTCTTCTTTTGTGTTTTTTTTGGTCTTTTTCTTCCCCAGCTGGAAGTGTGCTGGTTCGGCTGGGGTAGAGTTAACTTTCTTCACAGTGACTGGTATGGGACTGTGTTTTGGGTTTGTGCTGAACACTGTGATGATAATATAGAGATGTTTTTGCCATTGCTAATCAGGGTTTGCACAGAGGCAAGGCCTTTTCTGCTTCTCATGCTGCCACGCTGGTGAGAGTGCTGGAGGTACATGGGAAACTGGGAGGAGACACAGCTGGGACAGGTGACCCCAACTGACCAAAGGGATATTCCGGACCATATGACATCATGCTCAGCATATAAAGCGAGGGGAAGCAGGGGGGACATTTGGAGAAATAGCGTTTGTCTTCCCAAGTCACCCTTAAATGTATTGGAGCCCTGCTCTCCTGGGGGTGGCTGA
>VZRE01004054.1:0-33326 GCA_013396775.1 Cephalopterus ornatus
ATATTATATATTATATATTATATTATTATTACTTCAACATTTCTATAAAATTACTGTACAAAGTGTTTGGATTTTCATCTTGAATCTTTGAATTGGAAACAAAAATTAAATTAAACAGCTGAAAACTGTTTTGCAAAACCATCTCTTTTTTCAAATGTAAATGCTCCAAATTAGATGGGGCTTTGACTCATGGAACAAAATATAAGTTAAATGTAAAGAATAGGTAATTTTTATCAATTACCTGAGTATAAGGTGGCTTATGTGTTTCCTGAGGTCAGCTAGAATTCATTCTAATACTCTGCTCTCTATCAAAACATCAACTTTATGGTAATGATTGGACAAAGACATTCTTCTCCCTTCTTAAATTTTCTTGTTAGCGATCTGTTTCTAGTTTGTTAACTGTGTTCAGGGTCAGCTGGTACTTTCTTTTACCACTTTCTTGTGAACTTGTGATGGCTTTTCCCCTGACACACATTCCTACCAGAATGGGTAGAATACAGAATATTTTTATATGCATTCCTGAAAGCAAAAAAGAAAAAAAAAATCATTTTCTTTCTATGATATGTTGCGTATATTGGCCTTGATTGTTACATCCCTTTTGAAAATTGTGTTGGACAGTTGTACCTCAGAGAAAATATAAATAGAGGTATATGAAGTTAAAACCATAAACACATTGTTTACTTTGGAATAAAAGCTGTTAAAAGTGCTCTTAAAAGGGGTGAAAAACAGGATGGGGATGGAAACATAATGTACTTCAGTGGACATAAGAAGGGTGTTGGAATGTTTCTACCATGCTAATATACACACAGAAATCCTACTACCTTCTGCTCTCCTTCAAAGATATCTTGCATTTTTTCCTTTCAGGTAGGCTATGATATGGCTATGAATAACCTCTTAGACATTGTTGTTGCCTTGTATTTAGTTAAAGTGCAATATTTCTATTCTAGGTCTAAAGGAGAGCTGGGATCTCTGAATACATATCTTTTTCTTCTGACTTGACCATTTGATCAAACATGAAGTACTACCTTTCATACAGTCCTTTCTGCTCAGAATTGCATCATCTCTGGTCATGTCACTTACATTTTTTTCTGCAAATCTACTGTCTTGCTATCTGCATGAAATGCTACTTATATATTTTTACTCTGATTTGCCTGTCACTGAATATCTCAAATATTGGTTTTCAGTTATTGTTTTATCATTGCTTATTTCTTTGTTTGCATGAAAATTGATGGTTTGAGAAGGAAACACATTCAGTTATAGAGTTACCTCGGTTTCTGATTCCAGTTTTGATAAAATTAATCACCCTCTTTTTAGGGGATACTGTTGTCTTTAGTGCTGGAGTGGCTACAGTTATTATTGAAGCAAATGATGATCCTAATGGAATTTTCTCCTTGGAACCTTTAGAGAAGCCAGTGGAAGAAGGAAAAAGTAACATTTTTTTGTAAGTAAACTCATGTACTTTATGGACAGTACTTTGATTTAATCCCATACACATTTGCATTGATAAAAATTAAAACAAAAATTAATATAACAAATAATAAAAAAAAGCTCTACCAAATTTTGGATTGACTTATTTATAAACATATTGAAGACATCCCCTGTTATAATATCAACTAGACCGTGCGTATTAAAATGTGTACAGAAATTCATATTAAACTATAAATAAATAAGATTACGGCATTAGATTTTTGTTATATTCTCACGAGAGTTTAGATACAGAAAGATCTAGATGATTGATAAGAATATTGGTGATTGGTTCTTCTGGACCAATGAGAAGTAAAAAACCTTTTCAAAACAGGCCTAAATACAACTATGTATTTAATAGACCAAATACAACAGTGTGGATTACCAACATTTCAGGACCTTTCTTAGTCCTTTTTGATAAAATGTATTTATTAGGAAACTGTCTCTTCCATACCCTCAATATGATTTCACTTTTGTGTAGTACATAACAAAAGGGCCAGAGTAGCATATACTGTAACCAGTGAGAACAACTGTGGCAGCCCTGAGCTATAAAAGGAGTAATTGGAATTACTGCAACAGTGCCACACTCTGAGGATAGAGCGACGTGGTTAATGACAACATAAGGAAACCTTTGGAAGCAGAAAAAAACAATTCTGTTGCTGTGCCTAGACTACTTTTGCTGAATTAATTTTTCAGCTTTGTATAATTTCTTTATACAAATTTCTTTTTTTTTTTACTGTGCAAACAGAAGCAGTCTTTGTGTATGTAAACACATTTTGTTAATAAAAGAACTATGTTCTTTAGTTTTTATTTGTAATGCCTTTTGGAAATGGGTGAAATTATGTTACCAGATATCTGTGCAAACAAATAAAAGCTCATCTTGTTTACTACATTCTTAATCTGGAATAACCGCAGATTTGTGAAGGATGTAGTATATAACCCAAATTAAATACCAATATAAAACACAGATTAAGGAGCTTTGATTGTTGAAGGAAGAAATATTTGTGGTTAAATGCAGATATTTCTCTTTCTTGTCTAAGAATGACCAGGTATCTCAATTTTGAATGTTAATTTGCTGAACTATACCTTCATTTATATTTTTTACATAATGGAAGTGCAAAATAAACTTGTGTTTGGGTCAACAATACTACTTTGCATACACTTTCATTGATTACTTTGTTTCTAAGGTACCTGTGGTATACCTGGGAGTAGAATTATACTGGGAAATGGCAGGCCTTTGAAGACGATTATATTCCCATTCCTGGTTTTATTTGTTGTTCATGGCTATTTAGAACGTTGTATAGTATTTTTCACAGTAAGAAGGATTAGTGTTGTCATGTTTTCCTTTGTTAATGGAGAATGCTGATGCATACCTGCCAGAACATTCACTCTCTCTGTGTCTCTGAACAGAATTTTGAGACATAGAGGACACTTTGGCAATGTCTCAGTAACCTGGCAGCTGTTCCGTAATGACTCTACACTGAGGCCAGGAGAAGAGTTCTATGAAACTTTTGGAACTGTGTGCTTCATGGATGGTGAAGAATCAAAGCCAATAACACTCCGTGCTGTTTTGGATAAAATTCCTGAATTCAATGAATTTTATGTTTTAGAGTTGGTGAACGTTTCAGGTATTGCCTTCCTTTAACCATTCTCTGCCTGTCTGGTAGAAAATAATTATGTTTAATCAATCAAAATGAAATAACACTCTGAAGAACTTTGCCTTGAAAATCATGTCTTGATGCCTTGTACTTTTCTCATAAGATTTTAAGTTTTATTTTTCATTTAATTTATGAATACAATTTTGATGAATACAGTTTTGGTCATCCCACCTTTAAAAAGGATGGCTTTTGGTGATTTCAGAGATGCAGAGCTTTGTATAGTTGAAAACAAAACAAAGGCTATGCATAATGAAGATTGGTTGGTTTGTTTGCTTTTTTCCTAAAGGTGGTAAAATACATATAGTTACCACTTCATATCACTTAAATTACAACTGCTACAGGTCTCCTACCCACCGGAGTTCAAAATCTGCTGGACTCCTTCCATCTTGATATTATTTATAGTCTGCTCTGCAGAGTACCTCTGAAAATGTGTTGACATTTCTGTAAGTGAAATCCATATGCGTGTACAGAAGATTTCCTACTTCAGTTAGGTAGAATACTGCACACTTGGTACGTGGAGGCTCTACATTCACATCACGATCTTTGCATCGTGAATTCTTATGGTGGAGAAGTAGATGGATGACTTATGGCAGGATTTGGCAGCAGTTTTAATACACAACTGGGTACAGATTTTGCAAGATATCTCTGCTTATTTCAGAGGGAATGGGCCAAAGGTTGCTATTTCATATTTGTGTAATCTTGGAGTAATATGAGAAATGAATTTGACCCCATGTTTTTCAAATTAATCAAAAGCAACCTATCTCATTACTAATTCAGAAAAGCTGGAGCTCATCTTTTTTTAGCTGAAAGACAATTATGTGTTGCAGTTCAAAAATAATAGACAGCTTTGTTTTCTATGAAAATGTTCACTATAATATTTTAAAATCAGTCCACTTAAATTATGTTAATATTAAATCAGAGCAATTTCTAAGAGGTCAGAGGGTCTTTAAGAAGATTTAGGCCTACTTAGAAACCTATTTTGTTTAAAAAAGTTTAAATAGTTAGTAATGTTTTTCAGACCATTAACTTTTAATTTCTGTTATATAGGTGGGTCTCCTGGTCCTGGTGGGCAGTTGTCTGAAACAAACCTTGCTGTAACCGTGATGATCCCATTCAATGATGACCCTTTTGGAGTCTTTGTTATAGATCCAGAGAGTCAGGACAGAGAGATAGCGGAAGATGTTCTTTCTGAAGATGATCTTTCCTGTATTACAGACTTCACCATCTGGAGACAACAAGGCACTTTTGGTGTTGTCCGTTTAGGTTGGGAAATAACGTCTGGTATGTTTCAAGCTGGACTACCCTCAATGGTAGACTTTTTGTTGCTAGGATTGTTTCCAAGTTCAGTACAATCTCAGCCCCACATGAGGCGCTATCACAGCGGAACAGATGCTTTGTATTTCAGTGGAAAAGAGGATGCATTTGGAGTTATTGATCTGGAATACCTATATAATGGCAATACTGCATTAACTAATTTTACATTTTCGGCATGGTTAATTCCTAATGTCAGTACTGATGGCTATATAGTTGAAAAGGATGATCGTAATGGGATCTTATATTATGGCGTGAAAATCCAAACAAATGATTCTCATGTTTCTGTAGTGCTTCATTATACAGCATTAGGATCCAATATGACTTATATAGCTAAAGCAACCGTCCTGAAATATCTAGATGAAAATACTTGGATTCACCTGCTGATTACTCTGGATGAAAGTATAATTGAATTTTACATGGATGGAATTCCAGTTGTAGGAGGAATTAAGAGCCTTAAAGGAGAAGCAATTGCTGATGGTGAGTCAATATCTTGCATTATTTTTCTCCATATGTAAACTTCTCCAATGAACACCTTGAAAGGTATATGCAGGATGCTGAAATTATTATATCCCATTAGTTGGTGAAAGAGAATGGTTAGAAAATTTTAAGGGTTTTCAAAAAGCATATAGAAATAAGAGCTGGGAAATTTCCAAAAAGTGTCAGAACTGTAACAGAGCTTGGATTGCAATAATTTGAAAGTAATAATGAATAATTGTATTTCTGTGTGTATGCTTATTTTGCATACATATAGTTATATGTACTTACCAGTAATACTTTCCATAAGATTTACAGTGCTGTAGCTGAGAGAGTACTTTCCTCTCTATTTCTGAAACAAAATATAATAATGTTTTTGTTTCTAGTTGTGTATTTTATTACAGCTAACCCAATATTTTGTAAACAATAGAATTTTTCAGAGTTTAGATTTAGTTAAGTATGTATTCACATGGTATATGAAAATTATGCCTGTATGTTTAATACTGTTCCAAGGAACATGAACATGTGTACTTCGGTTTCTCTAACTGGATAGTCACAGATTTTACTCACAGGTAACTGTTATGGGCTTTTACACTGAACTAGCATAGCAGTGAGCATGAGAACAATTCCTTTATAAAGTCAGATATTATATGGTGGGATTACATCTGTATTCCATTTATATTTACTCATCCTTTTGCAATTTCACGCTCTTCCATGTGGTTTTTTATTGGGTTGTTTTTTTTTTTTTAGAGATAGTCTCCATTCTTTTGCCTGTCTTTCTTTCATCATCAGTTTCACATATTTTCTTTCATGGGGATAGGCGGTGAATGATTATCAAATTTTTGAGTACAATCTCCTTTTCTGTAATCAAAGAAGAAAAATTAAGAAAACATACAAATATGTTAAATGCATATACATCTCTGTACGCACATCTATATGTGCACAAACATATAGTAATGTAGAGGAGACTTCATTAAGTCTATAGTGTAAGATTTTATTTTTACATGTAAATTTCCAATGGTTGAAATCTGAGAAATTTGGCATCTGTAACAAAGTAGTGCCTCTGCAACAAAGTAGTGCCTCTGCAATTAATGATATCCATCAGATGTGCACTACTGTAGCTCAGAAAGGATTTTTTCCCCTTGTTTTCTAAAACAAAGATGTGCGAGGTGCAGTAATGCTTTTGCTGCTAGAGGGATGTCTGAGACATTGTAAATTTTCTATATTAGTGGAGATGGCATGTTCTCTGACTGGAGATACTACAAGTGTAAGGATTTAATCTCTCTCCGTTTAATGTTGCATACTACACAGTGCTACACAGTAGCCTGGCTTTTCTCACCATCCTCTGCCTTGTGTCTTGGGACCATTAACAGTGGCTGTGGTTGCTTTTCTCTAGAAGTGACACTTGATGTCAGTCCACTCACGAGCACAGTCTCTTCCAAAATCAGAAAACAGTTGAAGAGATATCCGTGTTTTAGCATGATTTGAATGAGTATGACCCAGCAGGTTAGTATATTTGTGAAAAAGGCAACTGTGATCATCATGGTTTAGAGGGAGAGAAATATTAGTGCTGTTGTAAAAAGCGTTTGGAATTTGGTGTACTTTTATGAAGCTATTCCCAGTCCATGAGGTCCAGAAGGGCTAATACTCTGGTCATCAGAATGGATTCACTGCCCTAGCAGAGGGATACAAAATAGACAAAGCAAATGTTTGGCAAAACAAAAGTGAGAGGGGTTGCAGTTGCTCCCTAAATACCTCTAATGAAAAGAGAGAAGTTTCCAAGATTCATTAACATAAGGGATGGTGACAATGTGCATATAGAACTAGTAGGATGAAAAACCTGAGCTGAATAGGATGGAATTATTTTTCCTGTAGTGATCTACCTCTAATACTGAGATGAGGCTTGAGGATTCTCCTGATTTGCATTTCAATATGATTTCTAATCCAGGGATAATAAGCAGTTTACGATTGTGGTTTTTAGTAATTACATTTATTGGATATATTACTTTGAAGAATAACAATAACATGAGGAAAATTACAATTTCCTTCTCAGGTCCAGGAATAGTGAGAATTGGAGCAGGAATTAATGGCAGCAGTAGGTACACAGGGTTAATGCAGGATGTAAGGCTTTATGAGCGAAAGTTGACGCAAGCAGAGATCCACGAACTCCATGCGACTCCTGCAAAGAATGACGTCCACCCCGTCTCTGGGTATTTGGAGTATCGGCAAGGAGAGACCAATAAATCATTCATTGTGTCCACAAAGGATGACAAAGAGGAAGAAGGAGAGGAGTTATTCATCCTAAAGCTCATTTCTGTGCATGGTGGAGCTCGAATTTCACAAGAAAACACAACAGCAAGATTAAGAATACAGAAAAGTGATAATGCTAATGGTTTATTTGGCTTCACTGGAGCATGTATTCCTGAGGTAAAGAATTCATAAGGAAAACTATAGGAGAACTTTTGGATACAATAAAAGTAGTGGCAAGACTAACTGACCTTCACAAGCCCTTGATTTCACATTCTTAGTTTTTGTAGTTAAGGAATGTTTTTTCAGAATCTGAAAATGTGTAAGTTCTGTTAATATAGCCTCAGTCACATTGGCATTTGCTGTATCATTTCTTTAAATTCTCCCAGTAATAATAATAATAATAATAATAGTTCTCCTAATAATCATAATAATAGAAGAAATAATAGGATTAAAAATAAAAATATTTTATTATGGTAATAATATCTGTTATTATTTCTATTATAAATTGTTCTTAACCCATGAGGTTTACCTTTTCTTTACGATTTGTCTTGATGGGGAGGGAGAGGTGATGAGTGAGCAGCTGCATGATACTGAATTGACATTTGGGATTAAACCATGACCGACTGGGTTGCCAATTAAAATATAAGGTTCAATTTTCTTCTTTTGAGAATAGATTGTTACCAATATTTTTTATTTTATTTTTTTCTGTGTTACATGATGTGCTTAAAAGAATTTTACTGCAAGTCATTTATTGACCAGGTGTGATGTATTTTTCTACAATCACTTGCTGTCATAATTTATAAGACATAAATTGATTATATTTTATATTAATTCAGTTGATACTGGCTGTGAGTTACTTTCTTTAAAAATTAAATTGTCTTTGGTGGTGGCCACCATATGTGCAGTATATGAACTTGTTACTTTTTTGGGAAGGATTGAAATAAACATAATTAATTTTTACTTTTTTAATCATTATGAGGGAGAAAAACACAATGCCTTTTTCTATTGTTAATGGATTATTTTGGAAAACAAATTTCATAATGCTTTCCAATTTGGGAACTGTTACAACCTTTGAAATACATCCTTTCTAACTGGAGTGCTTATGATGTGTTTGCCTGAGTGACACTAGTTTTCAGTTCAGTTCACTTTCCAGGTGCCTACCATCTGCTGTGATAATAGATTCCTTCAGTTTCAAATGCCGCTGATAAGTCTGTGATGCCACAGATCATCAATCAGCAAAATTAAAAATTTATATGGCATGTTAATTATTTCACCTTTATCTTATGTACATTTCGCCAGAGAGCTCTTAGAGATGATGCAGATATACAGCACTGTCATCAGTAGTTTAATTTCTTTATGTCTGTATCTATCTGTTAAGCAGATGAAGGCACATTCAGTATGAGCGCTGTGTTATACAGCAGCTCTGAAATTTGTCTAATGCTTAAGATAGCTTTAGCCTTTCTGACACTTTTCAAAGAAAATTATTTTCTACTTTCATTTGATGATCATAATTTTCTAAAATACGTGGTCAGTATCAATACTTGCTCTGTTCCAGATATGTAAAATGGTTGTTACTGAAGACATGTTCTCCATGAAGACAGCATTGTAAAGAGGACTGTAGCACAAGAAATTTTTCGAAGTTTTTTCCTAAGTGATGATATTATAGTTTAATTTTATCGTATCTATTTTGTTTTCCAGTGTGTTTTTAGCTGGGGAAAGAGGGACTCCAAATCTTTCTTTAAATTATTGCTAATAAAAATTGAAATAATTTATATTAATATAAAAAATAATTTCAGCTGCTTTTGACATATACATTTCAAACATACTGGTTTTGTCTTTGAGATGTAGGTTGGGGGAAGAGATTGTTCCAAAAGAAACAACAGGGTACAGTTGCTGGCTTAGCTCAGGGAGCTGCTAGAGGCTGGTGCAAATTCCATTAAGATTATTCTGAACACCAAGTTTGGTTGCAGCTTCCCACCACTCCTCCAAAAGAGCTGAAAGTAGCATGACAGCAATAAACAAATCCTGAACATTTGACTAGCATTAGAGAATTTCTTGTTTTACATTGGTTACTTTGATTTGCTTTGACCATAACAAACACTTCAATTTCTTGCTTTCTTCCAGACTGCCGATGAGGGTTCCACTATATCCTGTGTTGTGGAGCGTACAAGGGGAGCCCTGGACTATGTGCATATAAATTACATTATCTCACAGGTTGATTCCACTGGCATTAATTACTCTGTTAGCGATTTTTCTAACAGCAGTGGCACTATCACATTCCTTCCTTGGCAGAGATCAGAGGTAAACCCTACCTTCCTATTAACTATTTATCCTGTCCTTGGAAACCTGGAAAACACCTTCTAAGGATGCTTGACTGATTTTCTTGCTAAAGTCTTTCCTTCACATGGCTTTTATTAGATTTTGTGGGGGTTTTTTTCATCTTTGACGTCTAGTGAGTGATAGGATAAATGCCTATAGATCTTTGTACATCTCACTTCAGGTACATGCCCGTATGCTTAAAGAGACATAATACATAAGATAAGTTTGCATATATGTATGTGTTAAGTTTATGTATATCTGTACTTACACTTGAAGTGTAGGTAGTCCTGGGCTAAAATGAAGGATACAGTGACTTTCAAAATTGGATTATGATCAGATTTTAATCTGAGTTTTGGAGCTCAGTTTTATCATTGTGTCAATAAAATAGACAGCAGTAAAGTTCCCTGCTGCAATCAAGTGTCTTGCAACTGCTGTTTGTGACATTCTGTCTCTTTAGATGAATCTGTTTCTGTGAATTCAACCTTGACCCACAGCACAAGAATTTCCCATTTATTTGAAGGGGTCTGGGATCACAATACTATAGAAAGTTAGTGTGTGTTTTCTGTTAGTGTTTATAACATAGAAAGGGTGGATTGTTAGTAGAAAATGCTCTCTTTAGTTTCACTTTTATCATTCTGCTGAAGTCAGTATGGACTGAAACCCACTGTCGCCATTTGAAAGGATCCCAGTGGCTTCACTAGAACTGTGGATCTGGTCCCAGTTAAATAATGTAACTGATTTCAGCTTGGCAAAAACTTGTGATACTGGAAAATAGTATGCTCATGGCACTGTTTATTCAGCTTTAATTCTCTAAACATATTACTGCATTGCATACTGTAATTTCAAGTAAAAGTTCCCAAGCTTTTCCAATCTGGTAGCATAGATGAGGCCTACCTTATTCTGTGTAGTGACAAAAGAGGGCTGGTGTACCCTCTTACTTCACTGTATTTAATTGCCTACATACAGAGGAGCTAAGCACGGCCCTAAGAAACAGATTGGGAGCAGTTGCTCATCAGGTGAGATATCCTGAGAGACTTTCCGTTGATGCCTATAAGCTACTTATTCCCATAGCTCTAAATATGATCAGCTACTTAAACATTTTCTTCTACATACTTGTCGAATCTTATCACAATATATAGAAAGCTGGAATTGTCTGAGAGGAGTATATTGGTCTGTGCAGAGCAAGTTATGTTACTTTATCACATGATATGTATGATCAAGTGACATAAAAAGCTTACTTCACTTGCTCTATAAGTTGAATTAATCGCTGTAATGTCTCTTCTGAAGCACAAAGTCTTAAAGATTTTAAAATGTCGGATATTTAATTTTCAGTGTACTTAATTTATCTATGCTTATGTTAAGGTGGCTGTATAAATAGTTTCTTGCTTGGTTATGTGTTTGTGTAACTAGAAGCACTTAAGACAATATGCCTTCCATTTATGGAAGCTTGGTAAAGATGTTTTTGAATGGGTATTGTAAACTTAAAATATTATCCTAGAACCTAGTTTAAATTAGATGGAAGGCATAAATGTTGTCAGCATTACTTTCTGAACTCACAGTAGATACAGCTGATTGACTAAGTATTTGATGAGTTAAGCAGGGTCATAAAATTCATAAGTGATGTATATTGCACAATTTGATTTCTCCATGATTTGGTCCTTCTCTAGGTCCTAAATTTGCATATTGTTGATGATGACGTTCCGGAGCTAAATGAATATTTCCGTGTGACATTAGTCTCTGCAGTGTCTGGAGATGGAAAACTAGGTTCAACTCCTACCAGTGGAGCAAGTATAGATCCAGAAAAGGAAACTACTGACATCAGCATTAAAGCCAGTGACCACCCATATGGTAACAATGTCGAAGACGATACAGTCTTATTGCAGATTTATGTATAGTTCTAGCTCTAGAGGTAAAAATTTGCCTAGCCTAGCTAATTGAGGAAGCAATGCCAAGTGTTCCGCTTTATCTAATTTGAGATTAATTCATAATTTTTATGCAAGAGTGAAAGCCAAGTTACTTATTGAGAATATTACAAAAAAGGCATCAAAACTGCCCAGACCAAACAGTGATGATCCAAATAAAGTTTGCATATAGTTGATATCCAAGATTTTCTGCAATGAGAATTCCCAATGGAGTGTGCTTAATATACCAATAACTACCCAATACTATGACATATTTGGTCTCTTTTGGGAAGAGCTGATTTAATTTTTGTGATGTGGTTTTCTAAGACTGGATATCAGTGAGAGAGGGAATGGTACATAGCACATCCCTGGAAATAGCATGACTGGGTCTGAAGGGCATATCAATAATTGTTTTTAAATTTCATAAACATTTAATATCAACATTATAAATATTTTTGTTTCAACTTATTAGCATAATTTAAATTTGGTAGGAGAAGCCATGTAAATAGTACTTTTCATCTGCCAGGTCTACTGCAGTTCTCAGTGGGGCCACCTCCTCAGACAGGTGATGAAATGATTCTGCCAGCCTCTGCTGTGCCCCATGTCACTGTTAAAGAAGAAGCCGGACACATCAGATTGTTGGTAGTTCGTGCACAAGGGCTTCTTGGAACAGTTCTCGTGGAATACAGGACAGTGCCGCTTACAGCTTCCAGTCCTAAAGATTATCAGGTATGGCCGTTGCCAAGGTGTGTAATTATTCTGGAATTTAATTAGAGCTCTTTTTCCTGGAGGTAGCATTCAGTTTGAGTATTTTAGCTCAGCTGTGATTCATTTCACAGAAACAGTTTATTTTATATGGTGTTGTGATAAATGAATGTGTAGTACTCACTTTAAAAATATGAGTCACTATGTGCCTTTGGCGTCCTTTCTGTACAGCATGTTGTGTTTCCTAGGAAAAGCCTCTGGTTTTGATTTTGATTTCCATAAGAGAATTGTTAATGCAGCAAGAATGGATATTTCCTATTGTTGCTAAGTATATCAAACTTTGTATGAGCATACAGGTGTATGTACAGATGAAGATTCTGTTTGTACATGTTCAACAAAATAACCTGTATGTGTCTGTGTTTGCTTGTCTAACTGCTGTTCATGCATAAAAATGCAGATGAATGCAGATGTTCATAATACTGTGAATTTAGTTGTCTTTTTTTTAATATAAAAGATTCAGCAGATATTTTCAAAGCTAAAGTGAAGAAAAGTAGATGTTTTGACAAAGACAAAAAGAATAAAGGTTGTATTTCTTTTTTCATTTGGATAAAAACATGAAACTTGGACAAAAATGTGAAGAGCTTTCATATTGCAGGCTGTTTTGGGCACGCTGGAATTTCAGCCAGGAGAAAGATACAAGTACATTACTGTTAACATCACTGATAATTCTATTCCTGAACTAGAAAAAACTTTCAGAGTGGAGCTGTTGAACCCAGAGGGAGGAGGTAAGGCACATATGTAAATCCATTGGTTGTATTTACATCAACTCTACTCATCCATTGACATCTAACTCTGTGTTCTATTTATATGTTCTTTCTAAAGACAAACACCCCCACATCTCCCAGAGAGCTGGAAATTTTTTCAGGAAAGAGCTGTTCTTCAGATATTTCGTTAATCGTTACTGTAAACCACCTGATCTCAAAGAGAGTGTATTATTACCATGCATTAGGTCATTCAGAGCCAATTGCTGCTTTTCAAATTATGTAATTTCATGGTTGGTATTGAGAATTAAAATAATATAAAAATATTTTGGGGTTTTTTTAAAATTTTTTGAAGTTTAAGGCTAAAAGCTTTTTATCTACCACTTGAGTGAAATTGGAGGAATTGCAATAAACTGGCTCATAACTCATTTAACTGGATTAGAGCATTAGAAAATTGTGGGGTTTCTGATGCGTAGGGGGTTTGGCTGAGTTGGAGAGGTAGTTGGTAGCTCTGTGGAAGAACAAGAGAAACATCCAATGTAAATCCTACGATGAGGTGTTTGTCTCACAAGGGTTGGCAAGAATCAGAGCTCCTGGCACATAAAATCATTTATGCCTTACAGAATTTATTTCCATTGCAAAAGATTTTTAAGGAAGATTATGAAGCTGATTGGAGTAAAAGAAGTGATTTGAAACACTGACAGACATAAAGTGACTTTTAAACTGATATTATTTTTCTAAGCAATTCAGAAATGTAAGCATGATGCCTTCTGGAAAGTTAGAGCATACTAACTTGAATGTGGTGCAGTGTGACACTATTGTGCTGTGTAGAGATTCTTTTGATAAAAAACTTCAGTTCTTTCATGCTTGTGAGATATTTTGGTCAAGTAGTTGTTTCCTTAAATGAACTTTTTGATTTTTTTTTGTTCAGAAAACTTACAACTGACTTTTGTAATTTACAAGGCAGATATCCTCTGGACACAAACCCACTTTTTGGTCTTGCCAACACCATTGCAACCACAAAACTTAGGCTTAAGGTGCTGGTTTTTTTCAACTTTCTGACAAATTTTGGTTTGTGAGAAAATACTAGAATAAGAGAGTTGGACAGGCTTTAGCTACTGCTTCCCCTACCCTATACCCTGTCCTCTGCCCCCCTTTCTGATTCCTCCATTACAGACCTTATATAGGAGTGAGAAAGAAGGGACACAGAAAGAAATTTAAAAAAAAAAAAAAAGAGAGAGAAAAAAGAAGGTTGTATGTGTTTTCTTTCCTTCTGACCTCCCACTGCTGTTTCCAATTTCATAAATAAGAAGCGGCATATTCAGTACTTTTTTCTGACTTTTATCGGATATTCTGTATACTTTCTTGTCCAAAAATGATACTTGCCTAGACTTTCTTCTCTTTTTGTGTTGTCCAGAAATGTTTAATTACTTTAAATTATTTTCTGCTTTCTTTTTATTTTTATATATATATATATATGTGTGTGTGTATATATCTGTGTGTCTGTCACCTTAAAGTTGCTGAGCTCTTTAGAAATGATGGAAGTGGTAGTGGTGATGGGAACATGGATTTCTTCCTTTCAACTGTCCCTCAACATGGTAAGCATTTTCAATTAATCCTATTTTTTATTTATAACTGTAATATCCATCATGAATTACTATGCTGTTACAACTTGTCACGGTTTCTTTATGTGCATTTAGAGCTAATTAATAAAGATTTATCATAAAGTTTTGTCAAAAACAATCTTTTCCGTTTTAATTTAGGTGTAATTTCAGTAGCAGTCAGTGTTTATTGTAAAGCAGAGAACAACAGGTTCTGTATCTTCAAAAATACGTTGTTATAAAACACAATATAGTAATTCCCAAAGTGTAGTTTGCAAAATTAATGTAGAAAGTTTTCAAATTGTCTGGGGAGCAAAAAGCAAAGGCACTTTTTAACTTAAGCATTGTTTTAAAATTACCTGTTTCTATGCCTTGATGCATTGTCTGTATTACTTTGATCCCTGCCCAGCAAAAATACTCCACAGAAAAGTGAGTTGTGTTAGATATTTTAAAGAACTAGTTCAATTGGTTTTCATTTTTCCTCTTTAATTTCTTCAAGTTTCTATTTATGTCATGACATACAGAAAACAAAGATAATTTAATATTGAAAAAAACAAAAAAATACTAGATAAAGAAATAACGTAAAATCCATGGGAACAGCCTGTACATATAAGACTTGAAGTTAAATCCTACAAAGCTGAAAATGTTATATGAGCACTCATTTTGTAAATTGAGTAATTTATTCCCCTATGACAGCCTGATTTTCAATTGTAAATGCAAACTATTTTAGTTTGAATTTGATGGTAAGCCTGTGGTTGAACCATTTTTTGGTACTTCCTGTTTGGTTGGTTGTGCCAAGGTTTTTTTCTCTCTGAGCAGCAAGTTCTCTCACCCAAGACAGTATTTATAGTAGTAGGGTTTATATTTGGGGGTTTTTTTATTTTGTTTTTCATTCCAGCTTATGTTAGGATGAGACCTGCATTCACACATCTTTCTGCTTACACTGTGGTTTACCATATAGCTCCCCCACCATCCAAAATTCTCCTCCATTTTTGTTCATTCAATCCTTCCCTTAAAATAATCATTTGTTTGTTACATAGTTCTATAGAAGGACTACCAGGACTGCATTACTGTAAATCAGTTCCTTTTCCATATGGAGAGTTATCATGCATTTATTTCTGTAGCTGTTTTATTTCATGTAAGAAAATATGCTCGGAAAAAGTAACCCTTTTGGGAACTTGCACTTAACAGCTAGCTTGGGAATTGCATCCCACATCTTTGTGACCATTGAGGCTTCTGATGATGCTCATGGTGTATTTGAGTTCAGTGCTGAGTCACTCTCAGTGAATGGAACTGAGCCCGAAGATGGAGAAAGCAATGTTGTGCTGCAGGTTAGAAAGCTTTGAGTCTCGTGTTGTAGTGCAGTACTCTTCTGTCTGTTGTTACTGGTCTTCTGTGATATTTTTGTCATAAGTCTATGGGGTTTGTAACAACTTTGTTATGCATATCTGTTTTTCCAGTTCATGCAGGGTTTGCTAATACATATCATTCAGCTTAAAGCTAGAATAGTAATAATACCCACAGATTTAAAATGCTTTCCTTTCAGTTCCGTACAACTGAATTACTACTATCTTAAAATAACAGTGTTGATGATAAAAAAAAATATAGCAAAGCTGAGATAATAAAAACTGCAGGTTTTTAAAACACAGGTTTATCTTTAACTCATCTTGTTATTGTCTTTGCTTAATTGTATTTCGCACTTTTATATTTTTCTTTCTCAAAGTTCAGAAATATACAGATCTTTATATTCTTCTCTTAGGTTGTAAGAACTCACGGGGCCTTATCGGAGGTGGTGTTGCATTGGATCATAGTCTGTGATCTAACTGGAGACCTGGTGTCCACAGATGGGAATGTAACATTTGATGTTGGACAAGTGACAACAAATATTACAGTAGAGGTTTCTCCTGATGAAGTTCCTGAACTGGATAAGGTGTTTTCAGTTTTGATCATCAATGTCTCCAGAGGTCGTCTTGGAAATCGTACTAATGCAACATTAACTATTTTAGCTAATGATGATCCGTATGGAGTCTTCATCTTTTCTGAGCGAAACAGACCGATAAAAGTTGAGGAAGAAACAAAAAATCTCTCTCTGACAATAATAAGGCGCGGTGGTCTCCTCGGCACAGTGATGGTGATGTACAGAACTATTCGCAATGATGAAAAGTCACTTTTTCTTCCACCTGATGTTGTCAGAGCAATAGGAGGAAAAGACTATATACCCATTATAGGTTATGAGGTCTTCACAACCAATCAAAGTGAGGCCACAATATTCTTGCCTATTTTGGATGATGATGATCCTGAGAGGTCAGAATCTGTTTTTGTGGAGCTAAGCAATATTATTTTGGTCAAGAAAATGCAGGATCGGACAAGTAAGTGTCTTACATAAAACCTGCAATTTATATTTAAAGGTTAGTTTTTAATATTTAACAGGATAATGCAGCAAGTTAGATGAGGAACTATATCTCTGCCAAACTCTGTATAGTTAAGATATCTCAGAGTTACCTGACTTGTGCCCTGTTAGCGTTTATCTCCTTTGGCACAGTATTGTATTACAATTGGATGAGCATTTCTTCATCCCCTTTGCATTGTCTTATCCAAGGTCTTTCAGGCCAAGTGTGTTACAGTACTTTTTTGTGCACTAATAGCTGCTCATCTAGTGTTGTTTCTGTAAAGTTCAGTATTAGGAGGTAACTAAGCTAGTGTTTCTTATTGAAACACAAAAAAATCTTACAAAAAAAGTGTTGTAGAATTATAGACCTATGCTGCTTTCTTGGTGTAGACAGTTTTTACTTCATCTCTCATTCAGATAAATTCAGGTGAATTACGGATTCAGGTAAAAAAATCAGGTAAATTCAGACAAATTACAGCCTGATTCATGCTTCAAAGCTTATTGGCATGTTTAATTGTTCCCCTTGTCCCCAGATTAATCTTGATGTTAAGAGAAACTTCAAATATAAATCCACTTGGAATTGAAATCTTATTTACACTTCATCATAGCAAGAATAAAAATGCAATTCTTTTGAACTGTATTGAGCTTACTATTGGCCTTATGGACAAATAAATAAAAAAATAAATTCATACTACCTCATCTTTTAAAAAAAATTTATGGTTTATATGCTCCAGAGCATGTAGAATGTTATTAAAAATGGGATTTTTTTCTGCTAGAATGTAATTCAAACACCAAAAATATGTTGATGTAGTTATACTTTGTCCAATTCTAAAAAAGAAAATTTTGATGAAAACTAGTGACAACTAACCACTAAACTCACATGTATGTCTGTGAACTCTGTAGCCATGGATAA
Organism: Cephalopterus ornatus; assembly: GCA_013396775.1. NCBI lineage: Eukaryota > Metazoa > Chordata > Aves > Passeriformes > Cotingidae > Cephalopterus > Cephalopterus ornatus. The sequence continues at coordinate 17,750 of VZRE01004054.1, forward strand.
CAAGGATAGCAGGCACCCCCTCACTAGATTTTCTTTATATTCCAGTTATAAATTCTCCTCGACTTGGATCAGCGAGTGAGACAATAGCTCATGTAATTATCAATGCCAATGATGATGCCTTTGGAACACTTCAGCTTTCAGCTTCAACTGTGCGAGTTGCTGAAAATTATATTGGACCAATCATTAATGTGACCAGAACTGGGGGAATATTTTCAGATGTTTCTGTGAAATTTAAAGCTATGCCAATAACTGCAACAGCTGGTAAGAAAGCAGAATATCAGAAGTATATAGTCTGTGTTAAAGTTTAAAGAACAGTCAAAGCAAACAACTGTGAATTGAATGCTCTATTCAATGCTTTATTATATAACAAATATGAAAAATAAAGTAGTAAGACATTGACTGACTCTGATTAGCAAATATGAGTCCAAGCCCTATGAGAATGTTCATGCTTTTAGAAAACTCTGAAACATGATCACTGGAGAATCTAAAAGACAAATGAGAGAATGTGTGTTTGTTTACCTTGTAGCCCACTACCATTTAAACAAAAGAAAAAAAATAAAAAATACTGTAATAGTATAGCTACTATTTAGCCCTGTGTACATATGTAAATCCACTATGCATTGTTTAGGTGAGCTTATTGGGTAGAAAGCGAGAGCTGAGGATGCAGATGTAAAACAAATAGGAAAGAATCAGTCAAAACCCAAGACAACTTGAACTTCTGAAAATGGAAGGTAGACTTCTCCAGTTGCTCCGAGCTGTGGAGAAGGTACCCAAAGAAAGGAGAAAACCTAGGAAGTCTGCAGGGTTAAAACTACTTAAACAGTTATAAATCAACTGCACTGTATTTCAGTTATGCCCAAAATTGAATAGACAGGTGATACATGCTCTGAGAACTGGCATTTTTGTTTTTATGTAACAGATGGTTATAAATTAAGTGTGTAGCTAGATTTATGTCAAAGAATGCTTTCAATTAGTTTCTGAAGCAGAGCTGTGATCTTGTGTATCACAGTTGTTCATCTAGACAGTCTTAGAGACAAATTTGCCTAAAGTGATGTCAGCACACGATATGTGCCCTTTACTGAAATCTACTTTGACAAAGGTGCTTCTGTTCACTTTTATCTCTTGGAAAGCCAGAGAGCAATTATAAATCAAAGACAGAAACAACTCGGTAGTGTGACCTTGTTAACAAGAGACAATAATGGACCTTTTGTAACTACCTCTTGGTCTAACAGTGCAAACTCTGCTTTGGTCAAACCAAGTTTTGTTTTGATCTATCTAGGTATTTAAAAGGCAATGGGAAATTTAAAAAAAAAAAGAAAGACTTGTGTTGCCTGAGTCTGAAAATAAAGAAAAAACCCATAAAAACACAGAGAAATGCATGTATAAAAAAAAGAGAAAATGGATGTTACTGATAACGTTCACTACACTGAACACATTGATATTATGTTGTTTTTACTGTTTTGGGTTTTTTCATCTACAAATCTAGGCGAGGACTACAGTGTAGCCTCATCAGATGTTGTCTTACTAGAAGGGGAAACAAGTAAAGCTGTGCCAATTTATATAATTAATGATATCAATCCTGAAGTTGAGGAGTCATTTTATGTTCAGCTGCTGAATCAAACAACAGGAGGAGCCTTGCTTGGATCTTTGACGAGGGCAGTCATAACTATTGAGGCTTCTGATGACCCATTTGGATCCTTTGGTAAATGAGTACATGTTTTCTTTCTTCTGTTAACATTTTTACTGTGGGTTTGTGGGTGAGCTGTTAATGGGCAACTGAATAAAAACATTTGGAAGGGGAAGTCTGGATGAAGACAGTAAAGGAAAAAGATAGGATAAACTGAATTAAAACATGTAATTAAAAAGTAACGGTGCTTTATTAGGACAAAAAAGTATTATTTTGTCTGTTGATATGGCAAGATTTTCGAATCTTCTAATGGAGATAGAGGGATTTTAGTGTACTTTTTTTGGTTTTTTATGTATTCAAAGTGTTACATTTCTGAGATATGTTTAAGCCAAAATCTGCATTCTAATATCTGTTGCTTAAATACTTTGATATCTTTGTTTTACTAAATAATCACCTAAAGCAGATTTAAAAAATACTGGAAAAAATCTGAAATTGAAAAATATGAAGAGAAATTAAATGACATTCTCTTATTTTCTGTCAAGTACTTTGGTTTTTCTTCTGCCTGTTGTTAATAAAAAGAACTGTGTATACTTTCCAAAGTAAGTTTCATTACACAGATTTTGAGAAGAGTTTTGGTGATGTCAAAAAATTAATCATTATTTTAGAAATCTACCTTTTTTTGTTTGTTGTTTGGTTTATAGTATATTTTTCTCTGCCTTTTCCTTTGGCTCATTCTTTTCTCCCTTCAGTACTTTACTTAGTTCTTGTTCTAGTAGAAGGAAAAAATAAATAATTCCAGGTGGATAATTAATTAATTCCTAAAAGCTAGAAGTTTAATAGAAGGAAGACTTTGGGTGCATGAGCAATAGCATTGTCAGCAGTTTGAGGGAGGTGATCCTGCCCTTCAACTCAGCCCTCCTGAGGCCACATCTGGAGTGCTGTGTCCAGCTCTGGGCTCCTCAGTACAAGTGAGACACGGAGCTCGTGGAGCAATCCAGCAGGAGGCTACAGAGATGATTAAGGGACTGTAGCACCTCTTACAAGGAAAGGCTGAGATTTGGGCCCCTGGAGAAGAGACAGTTGAGGGGGAACTCATCAATGTCTATAAATATCTGAAGGGAGGGTGTCAAGAGGATGGAGCCAGGCTTTTCTTGGTGGAACTAGCCTCTTCCCGGTGGTGCCAAGCAACAGTACAAGAGGCAGTGAACAGAAGCTAATGCACAGGAAGTTCCACCTGAATATGAGGAAGAATTTCTTTACTGTGCAGTAACCACACACTGGAACAGATTGCCCAGAGATGTTGTGAAGTTTCCCTCACTGTGGACTTCCAAGAACTGTCTGGATGCAATCCTTTGCCATGTGCTCTGGGAGGACCCTGCTTGAGCAGGGATGTTGGACCAGATGACCCACTGTGGTCCCTTTCAATCTGACCCAATCTGTGATTGTGTGATTCTATGACTTCTGCTTAATATATTTCATGTTAAATTGTTTTGATATATTTCTTCAGTAAGTGACACGAAAGCTGGTAAGGAGTGTCCTTTCTGGGAATAACTATGAAATTATATTCCAAGAGTTTAGAACATTTCATGGTTAGACTCACTTGTTATGCTGGAACAGACTTTTTTGGATGAGGGCTTAGTTTTCATGATAATTTTCTCTGTGGATGAAAATATGAATATTGAAAGTTTGCATTTAAGTTTAAACCTGATTAAAAGTGATTTACCTGTGCAAGTAAATGCAATCAAGTGAAATGAAACCAAGTGCTTAAGGAACTGATATATTTACTTTCAATTTCATTGTTAATGCACTCACATCTCTCTGTGGCTTATTTTAGTTTTTCAGAATACCAAATTCACTGTGGAGGAGCCTGAATTTGGATCAGTAACCCTAAATCTGCCAGTAATCCGCAATGCTGGGACACTGGGTAATGTTACTGTTTGTTGGGCTGCTACCATTAATGGACATCCTGCTGACAAGGACTTGCAGTTCACTGAGGGTAATGTTACTTTTGCCCCTGGGGAAGCCGTTCAGATGTTGCTGTTGGACATCTTGGCTGATGATGTTCCAGAAGTAGAAGAAGTAAGTAAAGTGTTATGTCTTTCTTGAATAGTATTAGAGCTTTAACTTGTTTAAGAAATGTGTGCAAATCAAAACAAGGAATGTTCTTGCAAGAAGCTCTGATTTTATTTTGCTTGTGATTATTTTTAGAAATAGCAAAAACTGTTTAGCTGCATTATTTGTTTTTCTTTTTTTTTATTTTTGAGATTGTCCATGTAGAATTAACTCAGGCCTCCAATGGTGGTGCTATCGGATTAGATAGCATGGCAAATATTGTGATTCCTGCCAATGATAATCCTTACGGCACAGTTTTCTTTCATCGATCCTCATATCAAATTCAGGAGCCACTAGAAAGAAATTTGCTTGCAAATATAACAGTCAGGAGAAGGTTAGTATAACAGTTGCTGGCTTTGTATCTCTCTTTTTTTATTATTTTTCCCAGGGTTTTTTTTGCTATAATTTCAAATGTCATGCTCTTGTATAAGTGTTTGCATCAATTTCTTGATCTGCCAGCTCAATTAATTTTTATTTCACATACATTGATTTTGAACTAGATGTCTGCTTATTGAAAATCTGCATAAAGTACTTAATGTATTACACATTTGTAGTGGAAACCCAGTGTACACAGTATACTTGAAGTTTCATTTTGCCTGTCTAATTGTCAAACCATTTAAAGCTGCAAAGCCAAAAATCCTGTGATGTGAATTGAAGGACAAAAGGCATCAAACTTTGTGTAGTGGAACACAAGAAAAGGGGAAGAGGTTTTTTGCATGTGATATGTCCCAAGGACACCTAGGAGGAATGATGACAATTGGACAGCACAGGCTTTTTCTTCCTTGCCAGTCCTAAGAAGACTAAGTTAATTCCTCCAAACAAATGTTTGCAAACATGCGCTTTTAATAGACTGCTACTCAAGCTATAAATAATCAAACTTGCTCTACAAAAAGCTGTTATTTACTGGTTATTCTGCTACTAGCTTCAAGGGAATCCGCTTTGTAACTTGCTGTAACTTTTAGCTATTTGTAACTTTTCAGCAATTCAGCAAAGTCCATTGGTTTTGTTCACTTTTATTCTTAACAGAGCAATATACAGAACATTAGACATGTTTCACCAGCTAACATAACATTTTTATTTTAATGTCTTTTAGTGGAGGAAGGTTTGGTCAGCTGCAAATATTTTACAGCACTTCTGAGATTGATGTCTTAGCTCTTGCCATTGAGCAAGGTGAGGATATCCTGGCCTATTATGAGTCTCCTGTACAAGGAATTCCTGACCAGCCATCCAAGACCAGAGTGAATGTGTCGGCAGCAAGTGACCCACTGTATGCCTGTGCAACTCAGTGCGTAAAAGAACAAGCATGTTCAGCCTTTACATTTTCCAGTGCCTCTGAGATTCCTCTATGCCTTTGGCTGACAGCAGAGATCAGCTCATTAACTAACATGTCAGGATTATGGACCTACAAGAAAAACATAAGCAGTGCATCCACTCTGTTTAGCACACAGGCCATCGCCGGTAGTGATTATGAATCTGTCACAAGACAATGGGCCATCATGCAGGAAGGGGAAGAGTTTGCTGACCTCACAGTTACCATTCTCCCTGACAGCCTGCCAGAGCTGGATGAAAAGTTCACTATATCCCTTTTGAAAGTTCAACTAATGAACATCTCAGCCAGCTTAAAAAATCAACCAACTATAGGACAGCCAAATACTTCCACTGTTATCATAATGATGAACGGGGATGCCTTCGGAGTGTTTAAGATCTATAGTGTAAGTCCCAATGCAACAGAGAAAGGTCTGTATATTGAAGTAGAAGAACGCCCTCAGACCAAGGTGCAGCTAATGATACACAGGACAGAAGGCAGCCTGGGACAGGTGACAGTGGAATGGTGCGTTGTTGGTGGAACTGCTACCCCGGACTTGGATTTTGTGGGTGTTGGTGAGATTCTGATGTTTGCTGAAGGTGAGGCAAGGTTTTGCACTAGCTTCTGTTGTGTAAAACCAAAGAAAAACAAAGAAACTAACAAACACACACACAACTTAAAAGAAAAAAAAAGAAGATGAAAAGTATAAATATTTAAATATTTTTAAAGAAATATTGCAGTGTGTATTATAAAGATTACATTTTTACTAAATAAATAAGGAATAATATTGCTAGAAGTAGTTGCTATATCAAGGATAACGAAAATGAGAGTCGGACCTAACTGGTCTTTTGGCAATCTTCAGTCATCACAGTATTAATTTATAGTGATATATCTTTTTTGATTCTAAGATTATATTGATTTTGTAACATAACGTGACAGGATATTTAAAAAAATTGCAAAGAGGATGAACAAATCTGTGTCAGGCATTACTTAAGAACCATGCAATATGACCAGTGTATTTTATATTTTCAGGCTGAGATGATTGAACGGTTGTTTTGAAAACAATTTACAGGAGTATAGTAAAGATTCTAGTGTGCTAAATCATCTGAAATGAGGGGTTGCCAGGAGTGATTCTGAAGCTGATATGTAATTACATTAGTGTTTATAAGTTCAGTAAGTCTATTTTCAAAATACTTTGAAAGACAATATAGCAAAAAATATATGTATCTATACATATACATATGTATCTCTATTGATACATACATCAATTATGAAATTGATTATTTGGTGTTTACATTACTATTCTTTGATATTCCAGAAGACAGGTAACTAACACAGTGACAACCCACTTTAATGCATTCTCTAGTCCAGTAAATGTATTCAAATTGAATGTACATACATCTGTATATCGTTCATCAGAGAATTTATGCACTTGGTAATTTTTTTTTTGCAAACGTTATATTCCCCTTTTCTAATTTAACTATGAAATCCAGAGAACTTATAAAGCAAATAAAGAATTCTATACATTCAGAAATTATGCCTACATTGCTAATTTCTACATAGTATATTTAATAATTTGTTGATTGTTTAATAATGTAATAGTTTGTTAACTACACGTTGCCTAATATAACTTTTCATTAGTAATCAAATAAATCTTTGTAATGACATTCAGTAACTTCTAGACATGTAAATAATTATTTTTCATGTCCTTTTTTATATTACTTAAATATTTGCCAGTAGAGGAGGTGATTATATCTTTTTAAAAGGTGATTTTCATGTGAACACTTAGGTATGTATATGTCCTTCTCCTTGTAGGTGAAACAAAAAAGATGGTCACACTGACCATTTTAGATGATCCAGAGCCAGAGGATAATGAAAGCATCATAATCAGCCTGGTCCATACTGAAGGAGGAAGTAGGATTCTTCCCAGTTTTGACACTGTCACACTGATTATCCTGGCAAATGACAACGTGGCAGGAATCATTAGCTTCCAGACAGCTGGAAGGTCTGTTATTGGTCGTGAAGGTGGGTCCTGTGTGTTGACCACACTCTGTTTAATATGAACTTCCATCTCTATGCTTTCTGTTGATAATGACTCAAGGATTGTATCACTGTTCAGAGCATGCTAGCAAGCAGAGAATAGCCACATATTTGGTATGCATTTCTTTGGATTTTTAGCTCTTGCAAGCATTACACTTACATGAAATCTATGAAAAGAATGAATACACCATTTCCAGAACTGTTTTATGTATCATCTTCTGTTCTTTTTTTCCTGAAGATTAGGCCTTGCTTCTATTGGTGTAGCATTTCTAAGCTCATTTTAGCATTTCTTGTCTTATTCATTTATACCATATTCCAGAAATTCCCATCCTACATACCAATTCGTTAGTCTGAAGCAAATACCGTCTATCACTGATTAACATTTAACTTTAAATCATCTAGAAAATATTCCCACAGAAAGATTAGGATTAAATCTTTCATCTTTCTAACTCAATAACTCACTGTTTTAAAATTTCTCTTTATGCTTTTTTTATGGTATGTCATGTAGCAGTGTGGCAATCTTGGTATCATTACTCAGTCATGATTTTTGAGAAAGAACAATATTAATTGTATATCTAATGTCTGCTAGTGTTTTGAGAGAGCATGTTGCATGTTTGACCTAGGATTTGTACAGTTCTGCACAGGGTAGTGGCAGTACTCGTAGTGATTGCTTTTGCCAGCCTTTGCTGGCATCTCAGTGTATTGAAGTCTCACATTTTTCTGGCAGGTAAGCTGATGGGCAGGGAAACTTAACAAAACAGAAATTTGCCGACCAGGAATGTGTGCATTGTATTTTCTGTTGGAAGAAAAATTCTGTCTCAAGAGAACATCTTTTTTTTTTTTTCTGGAAATGAAAAGATACTACATGTCTTAGTTTAAGACTAATGCTGGGGTGGAGACTCCAACGAATGGCCACCCTTCAGAGACAAAATGTGAGGACATATAATTGAAAAATATCAATTTATTGACAAGAACTATAGCAAAAAACAGAACAGTTCAAATCAACAACAGAGAGAGATCACCTCTCGTCTGCCCACTGCCTGTCCAATGAAAAACATGATCGAAGATGGAGAGAGTTCTGGTTCCTTCCAGGCTGCATCTTCGTCTTTCCCTCAGACCCTACCAACTATCTTGGGAAAAAGGAATAAAATACAAAACCTGCTTTAATCATGACACCATAGCCTTTTGTTTTTTATTTAGATATGGTTTGTGTTAATTCCGTACTAGTTTGTGCCTGGTTTTTGTCCTTTATTGCTCTGCATTAGTGGTCCCAATTTGCCTGCCAAGACAGCTGCAGTCTGGCAGGAAAAAAGCTGCTGTTAATGAGCACAAGGAATTAATACAAACCATCTCATTCCCAAAGGTTACTATGACCTGGAATACTTTCCACTGGTTAAATATTATTCATAGCATGCTAGCCGATGCTGGCTGTTTGAGGCTGAAGTGCTGTAGTGTGGAAATTACTTGATTTCAGAGCTAAGGGCTGTGCTGATTTAAAGGTAAACCAGCAGGAAAAATGAACCCAACTCAAAAGAGATTATAAGTCAGAGTAACAATTTAATGATAATAATATAATAAATACAATTATGCAGACAATTGGTTTTAACCCACAAAACCCAGATGTATAACCCAGCACCTTGGGGCACAAACAGAATGGTGTTTATTGGCCTCCGGCTGAACCGCACCTGGTCCCCCTGAGTCCAAAGTAAAATAAGAGGAAAAACCTGTTGGTGAGAGTGCGAGTTGCAGTCTGGTTGAGGTTCTAATCCTCTTCTGGATCCAATGAGTGGTACCAGAAGTCCCAAGACCCCAAGATTATATACACTCAGGTTCTGGCAGGAATGCCCAGTACCTCCCCGAGGGTGAGGAGTTCCACAGTGGGTGATTGTGAGTTGTGGGATATTTTGGGAATCCTTGATGTCAGACATGACCCCTCAGGCTGGCTGTGGAGGTGCTAATGACTCCCCGAAGGGGAGTTATCACACCTGAATCATTGGTGTGAGGACAGGAACATCCTCCTATCTCACAGGCCTCTTAACACCCAGCTTATAGCCTGAGGGGTCAGGTGTGCTCTGGGCAGCTGCTGCAAATGGTCTATTGTTGACAGTTCCCGGGAAATGACATAGAGGGTGTAGAATACACAGTTTGGGTTACTCCCAGACAGTGATGAACTGGTCCTGGATGCTCTAACTAGGACAGGCCCTTATATAATTTCTGTGCTTTTATTTAATTTTTGGTAACAATCTTTTTTGTTATGAAAGCAAAAATTATCAGACATAAATTCAAATATTGTTATCTTTTTATGATTGAAAGTTTCTGTAAAGCATATCAGTATTCTTTTCAAGATGTGAGGGCAATGGTAGCATTTTAGTACAGGTAGAGCATGCAACAGTTGTGTGGCTATGACTGTATTAGGTGAAAACACAGCGCAGTAGCTTGAAATGGGGAACAACAGGAGAATGGATGGAGATCTCCTTCTTCATTGATAAATGCATATATCTAAAGAAATATTTAAAATGGTGGAATATTAAAAAACTTAGGATAGTGAAATTATAACTTAATAACACTTTCAGTCTTAAGAACCTGATTAGTACTTATATTAGTATTTCTTACTGGATAGGAATAACAAAGATTTTGGTAAATCTGATTGAGAAACATGGGTCAGTAACTGACTACCTGTGGAAAAAATACTGTAATTACTTATAGATGCATGTTGTCATTTGATACTGATTATCCCAGAAATTATAATAAATTATTATACAATATACATTGCAAATTATGAAACATTAATTTTTTGCTTTTAAATGCTTTAAAATTGTGGGGGTTTTTTTCTAGGTGTTTACTAACACTGAGAACATTTTTAAGTTCAAACTCACATAAATGGAACTTGCAGGTAATTACAAGCATTTTTCTGCTTGTACTGTATAAAGTCACAAGACAGTGCAGGTGTTAGGAACATGTGTATTCCTTGCCAGTTAGCTGTATTAGAAGATGGTGTTATAGCTGAGTATGCATCATTTACTCTGTTGCATAGTTCACAGACAAATACTGCTCTTTTTGTGCATGTTTTGATGGCACTTACTCATCTCTACCAGGTTCCTTATATTTTGATAGTTCTTTCCAAGGGTGAACACAAACCAGACAGTTTTTTCCAAGAGTAAACTAAAACCAGAGAAACCCAGAAGGAAAGAGTTTAGGTTTGTGGGGTTTTTGTTTCAGTGTTAAAAATGAAGGTGTTATATAACTATTGTGAAGCTCATTATTTAAAATATTAAAGTCTTTCAGAAAAAAATATTTTAACTGTTATGCATGTTTTTGGCTTTTCATTTTAATAGTTGAATTGTAGGAGAGGAATCCAAAAATATTTCATCTTATAATTTGTTACTAGGAGAACAGCTACAATTTCATATTGTACGAACTGCTCCAGGACTGGGAAATGTTACTGTTGAGTGGAAGATAGTTGGACATAATGTAAAACAAAATTTTGAAAACTATTCTGGAATGCTCTTTTTTCCTGAGGTAAGTCCATAAGCAAATCTAGTGGCTACAAGAGAATATTGCAATTTGAAGTGAGCTGAGGAAACAAGTGTGCTTTTTTAGCAGTCTTTTTTTCTTGATGTGGTTATTTACTCAACCCTTTACTTCAGGAGTTCTAAACTGCAGGGAGTTTATAGTTTTAGATACTTTAAATTTACATTTCTTTGAAGTATTGTTCAAATTACATATGATACTGTGATATCACTTGTACTCTATAAACTAATGACTAACCATTTTATCAACAAAATAAATAGGGGAAATTGAATACAACATTGTATGTTGACTTGCTGGATGACTATATTCCTGAAGAAAAAGAAGAGTACCGCATCATCCTGTACAACATCAAAACAGAAGGTAATGCACAACTACAGCCTGCTGTATCATAAAACTGCCATTTAGTAGTGTAATATTTTACTATATATTAAGCAGTTTTGGAAGCATAGGACAAAGCATACTGCAAATGTTATAAACTATGCAAATTTTGTTCAAATGTTATCGAAACATCCTCAATACTTCTTTGTATATGTGTGTATATATATATAAATCCCACAGTGTCTTTGCATTTTTCCTAGACTGACTGTTTAATTCAATACTTATTTTCTTCTCTTTAAGTGAATATAAACTTCAGCATACTAATATGTTCTGGATAGAAGTGTTGTGAAATAAGTGAATATTTTTACCTTTGAAAACCTTTTGGTGTCAAGCTGTCTTTCTGCTCTATCTCTGAATTCCAGGATGTCAGAATATTTTATTCTTCCATTCAAATTATAACAAGAAAAGAAGCATGAAACTGCATCCCTTCTGAAATACCCTTTGTTAAACCGGAATTAATATCTAAAAATCAAACTAACGTGACATAGGTTGTGTGGCTGCTAGGTGCCTTGCCAACTTGCATTAATAATTTGTTTACTATGGTAATCCTTCAGGATAAGTATCAATTAATGTAATTATTCATCAAGGCAACACTGTTAGTAATTTCTTAGTGGAATGATTGAGAAGTTGAATATAACTTTAACTTTTGGAATGAATTCCTAGGAAAACTTTCTCTTTTTGCTTTTACAATAGAATTAGTTTAGGAAAGTTGATATTTAGCGCTGGCCCTTTTTCTCATTTCTTAATACAGTTTTGTAACTCTGTACTATGTATGTATACAATTCTTGTGATTGAGTATTCTTTTATTTGTTATAGAATGTAATTATGTATACATTCCACACGGTCTGTAAACTTCAGTGAGCAGTTATGTGTTTGGCTTGATGTCATTTGCACTGTTACTAGCTGTCATTTGGATGTAATAGTAACAGTAATATAAGACAAAACTTTAGTTGCATAATGCTGTATTAATTGTGGTCCGTTGATTCTTTTGCAGGGGTTTCTTCTTCAGGTGCTGCCATTTTGGATAGTCAGGGATATGAAGCTGTTCTGACAGTAGAAGCTAGTGATGAACCACATGGAGTATTGAATTTTGCTTCTCCATCCAGAGTAGTTTTACTTCCAGAGGAAAACAAAACAGTTCAGCTTTTTATTAACAGAGAATTTGGATCTCTAGGTTTGTATAACAACTCCAAGAGAAGTTAAGTTTTCTTTTTGAAACTATTAGGCAAATGAAAGACATGACAGGGAGGCTGGAAACTTTGAAAAATCTTGGATACAGTTGCTGTTTTCAGAACTTCTAGGCACTTATTGCAGGCATGGAAACTAAGTTTTAGCTAAAACTGGAGCCATAGCCCTCAATTTCACAGCAAGGGGTCTGTTGTGACATATAATACAGCTAATTGGATATTAGGATTGTACCTTTGTGTCGGAGGAATGTGTCTTGAAGTGTGACTCTGTCCAGTAGAAATAAAAAGAATGACAAAAGGAGCTTGAATGATCATTTGATCATTCCCACATCTTTGCCTCTGAACTTCCAGAAGTTGACAGCTTAGGAATGTCCCATGGAAAGTGTTGCATTTATGCCACTGAATTCAGTTCTCCTCTGAGAATTCTGTATTCTTTTTTAATTCAATTTTTCCTTTTAAAATCAAATTGAGTGGTACTAACTTCCAGAATTCAGCGATATGCTGTGTGCAGAAATATTTACTTGCATTAGTTGCCTGAGGATTTTAAGTTACATTGAGCGATAATGTCTAATAATTTTCTAATTACATTTTTAGACTATATTTAGACATCTTTGGTAATCTGTCCTAGTTTCTGTTACCTAGTTTGAATTGAAGTGACCGGTTAAAACAAATATTGAAGATCTGGACACACCACAGATTTGTAGAGGGATTTTAATGATATTTCTATGTTTTCCCATTTCTTTTTTAATCTCAGTCAGTATCTAAGCTAACTTTCGAACACTACTCAGGAAATTAATACTTTATTCTGTCTAGTAAATGTAAAATCTCTTAATTAAAGTTCATCATTATTTGTTATTACTAAGATTCTTTTATACCTTGTGTTATATTTCGTAAAGAGTAGCTTTGAATTTCATCTGTCATTTTATCTCCAGGATCACTTTCTTTAAATTTGCACCTTAACTTACTCTGACAGATTAGTGAGAGGTGGCTTTTTTCTTAAAAAAAAATAAATTATGTCTAACTTTTCCCTTTAGTAAAATTTATCAGTGTGCCCCCCTAGTTTTTATTCTTTATAGAAGTCTTTGTCAGTCTTTTTGGGAAGGAAACTAGATTTAGCACTGCTTTTAGAGCCTTTCTTAGATACCAGTTGTTCCTTGGCACCGAACTTGATATTAATAATATATTAGAAGTCTCAGGTAGTACTTCAGCAGTGTAATATTTTCAGTCCACAGCACCTCAAATGCCTGAATACGTTTGGTCCTAATGCTTTCCAAGTCCTGTGTTGTTGGACAAATCATCAAAGGCGGGACTGAAAGCGTGTTAAACATAATAACAAAATTCTATTGACTCCAGATAACTCTTTTAATCCTTCTGGTATGCAGTTAGTCTTTTCATTTTGTCAATGAGCATTTATTTCCTTTCTTTGTCTGTTCTGGTGAGCATTATGTAAGAATTGAGAACAGTTGGTTTTTTTTGTCATATTTTAAACAGGTGCTATCAATGTTACATATGCCACAGTTCCAGGATTGGTCACCTTAAGTAATCAGACAGAGGGGATCTTGGCTGAACCAGGAGCTGATTATGTAGCTGTTTCTGACTCATTGATTTTGGAAGAAGGAGAAACATCAGCTGCCATAAGTGTTACTATTCTAGAGGTAAATTCTATACCCTCTCACTCTATACACAGAAAAGGAAAATTGAAGCTTGCAATCTATGTATTACTTGAAACTATAGATTTTATTGTAATTTAGAAAGCCTGTGTCTTAATGGTAAAATCACTTAAGGATAAATAATAACGGAGAACAGTACTACTTATAGTTAAATGAAATTAAGCTCTCTCATTAAGACTTTATCATCTGATATTCAGACCAGTGTAATTCATTGCTTGCTACAGGTTGTTACTTTATCAGTGGTTGGCATTTATGCCTTTAAAATTGGGCAGAAATTTATTCACATAATAAAATGTCTTACTTCATAATTCATTCAAGATAGTACATTTTATATAAAAGTGTTGGAAGAAGACATTGCCATATTGTTAGAGACTTCTAGTGTGTTGCTTTTTGGCAACTTCTGTTATAGTTTCTTAAAGAAAATGAAAAGAAGATGTACTCGATTTGTGTTTTGCAGGATGATGTGCCAGAAGTGCAAGAATTCTTCTTGGTCAATTTGACTTCAGTGGAACTTATTATGAACCATTCAACTTCTTCCCTACCTAGGCTGGGTAAAACAACCTATACAGCATTATGTTTAACTTTATTTTTATATCAGTTGCAATCATATTATATTACTCTGGCATATTCTCATTATTCCACTTGCCAACTATGCTAATATGCGACCAGGTACTCTGGTACTACAAGAAACACTGTAGAATATCAAATATAATCATTATTACACTGACTTCATACTTTTTAAAGCGCTGTAAAAACTGTAAGGCAATTTTCATGGAGGAGTTAGTAATTAGCAGTTGGAGAGCACAGTTATCTCAAAAGTTGCCTTGACAGTCAGTTAATGTAATTTTAATTTCCCAGAACATAATGGAAACAAATATGTCTAAAAAATTCCTTCCTGTGGTTCCTGTGCTCACTCTTTCAAATGCAGCTTTTTACTGCTCTTTATCAGATTTACTTTTAGGAGTTATATTCTATGATTTTGCTCCTCTTCCAGTGAACTTATTGTTTGCTTAATTAGATTCTCACTCTGCTTCTGAATTCGGTAGCAGAGCTGCCATTGGCTTTAAAGGCAGTTGGGTTATCCTGTGGTACTAGAGACTGATTATGCTGATTATTTCTAACATCTTCTATGACTTTTCCCTTCTTCTTTGCATGCGTGTTGAAGTGACAAAGTTAACTCGTTACAGACTAAAAGGTAACTTGCAAGACTGATTGCTGGTTTGTAGACACTGAGCTATGACTAGTTGTGTCTAAAATTTAAAACATAAAAAGGATAACATTAAAGTACAAAGGATTTTCTGAAGTAAATTGTTCTGTACTTAGGATGGTCAGATAATAATTTTAATCTATAAGGCAAAAACTTGTCCTTATTATAAAATGTCACAGTAGTCTGTTATCAGACTATTTTTTAATCTTATTTTCTCTGTTGGTATATTTTCTTTGTCATAATTGAGGATTATCAATTACCATAATTGAGGATTTAGCTCCTTGTTGATGCGATGCATTTGTTTAGGACATACAGCAATGCCATACCCCACAGAAAATATTTAATATAAGTCTAGATGTCTGATATTAAAAATGGGTGTCCTGCACATGATGCTGGCATGTGCAATCAATTCTACACATCTGGAATATATTGTATATGCTGTTCCTGTCATGGCCATGTGGATGCAATATGTGGTGTAGGTCTGGGATGTCTGTGATGTACAGTTAAACACATGGAACT
>VZRE01004055.1:0-24322 GCA_013396775.1 Cephalopterus ornatus
TAGTCACTGATTAAACACTGCTATGCTACCCATAAGGGCATTTGCTATTTCAAACAGGCTAGAAAAACACGCTAAATGTATTTGTATTAAAAAGTTAGCTTGACAATTTCCTGTACCTGAGGCCAGAACACACTAAAATACAGACTTCCCAGTAATGATTTGAACAATGATTGGTTTTGGTTATTCATGTTCTTAGGGGGAGATAAGAACCAGGTGCAAACACTCTTCACATCCATAGTATTTAATGTGTGTACCCTCCTAATAATTTTACAACTTTTGGTAAGACCTTATGGTCACTGCAGCCAAGGCTGCCTTGGAGCGCTACATTTCCCACCAGCTCCTCCCTGTTGATGAGCACAAGGTCCAGCATTGTTCCTCAAGGTCCTTGTTGGTTCCTGAATCACTTATGTAAGGAAAGTGTCATTGACACATTCAAGGAACCCCCAGGATTGCCTCTGCCCTGCTGTGCTGTCCCTCCAACAGATAATGGGATGATCAAAATCCCCCATGAGGAACAGGCCTTGTGAGAGTGAGGCCGCTCCCATCTGCCTAGAGAGGNCCATCTGCCTAGAGAGGGTTTCATTCCCGCCATCCTCCTGGTCAGATGGCCTGTGGCAGGCCTTCACTCCAACATCCCCAGTCCCTGCCCTCCCCTTAATCTTCACTCTCAAGCTCTGGGCTGGGTCTTCATCTTTCCCAAGGCAGAGTTCCACACTCTCCAGATGGTCACTGACATAGATGCCTACACTGCCTCCTCATCTCTCTTTCAAAAAAACCCTAAAATCTTTCATTCCAATGGTCCAGTCACAGGAGCCATTCCATCATGTTCCTGAGGTGCCAATGATATACCCACACAGGTGTGTGCATGTCTCTAGTCCCTCTTGTTTGTTCCCCGTGCTATGTGCACTTGTGTATCGGCATCTGAGCCGGGCACTGGGTGAAGCCAGCTCACTGCCTGGAGTATCTGAAATGTCTTTACACTGTTCTGGCCCTCGGTTATAGGTGTTGGCATCTGACTGGCAGGATTGGGATGGACAGGTGCCCTAGGTGCCCTCACCCAACAAACTGTGATCTATATTACATGTAGTTGTGGCTATGCAAACAGCATGCCATAGTTTAATAGATCTGCCTTGTGCAGTGTTTTGGAAAGCCATTGTGAAGTGCCTTATTACTGGAAGATGATTTACTTTAATGGATTCAGTGATGTTTATTTTGCTTCATAGGGTCTGTGTGACATACTGAATGTCACAGGCTGCTTTTACAGTTTTGTGAATCTGTAGTGCTAGCCATGTCCTTGGGACCTGAGTGACATAAACAGGGAGTAATATAAACAACTCATTTTGACTGGAATTTCATTTAATTAACAATGTTAAACATATGAGTAGTTCCCTTGAAGTCTGTGGAAATACTCCTTGCTTGTAAACTTAGAAACATGCTTAATTACCTCTTAAAATAGTTACTTTACAAAATCATTTACTTTAAAAATTCTGTGTATCAGGAATACAAACAACAGTGACGGTGTCCTTTAAATGGATCATGTAGCACCACTATGTGGAAAAGACAGGGGAAACAGCCAGGTTGAAAATGTAGCCAAAGACAAAACATTCCTCCAGTGATGTGTGGTGCTAGCTGAAGGTTTTCAGCACCACACAAGATCAGGCCTTATATGATTAAATTGCTGTACAAACCCACGGTAATAGATACTTAAATAATAAAGTGAAAGGGGAGATAGGAAAGTTGTGTGGGAATAAAACTAACTCAGTGCAGTAGAAAGGTTATTGTTTGAGTTCCCAGTATTTAACATTTGGATTCGTGGTGTGGCGACTGAATTCAGCAGCCGTGTTGTTCTGGCCAGTGATTTAGTGGGCAACACTAAATTTGACCTGAGCAACAACACTGTGGTATGTACAACTCAGGTCAGACATGTCTCTGATTTCTGACCACTTTTTCTCTTGGGTGGTGTTTATTTTCTTCCCAGAAAATATGGTAATATTTGAATTTATTCAATCTTGTGGTAGTCTTGTACCGCATATTCTAATGCCTCTTGTTGAACCTGACCCACACGTTATCCCTTCATGTAAATCAGTCATTTAGACCTAACCCCTAAACCGTCTGCTTAAGGCTGAATGAGCTGAACTGAAGGAACACAGTATGTTCTTACATGGAGCGGAGCACGGCACAGATGTTCTTTGACCTTGAAGCAGTGCTTGCCATACTACATAGCATTGTCTCAGTTTGGAGAGTGCACACAAAATTTGTCTCCAGTTTCATTCTCTCTGGGGTCCCATGAGGAGAAGCAGCTGATGTGCCTGTGAGCAGAGGGCTGGTGGGGCACATGGAGTTTGCTCTTTTCTCCTGTTCTGCAACACCATGCCCCACGTCAGCAGCGGTGCCAGTCACCTGTTTGAAATGTGTTTCTAAAACGAGGGCTCATAAGATGGCAGAAGTGAACGTGGCTCTTCATTTCATTCCTGTAGATTGTTGCTCACACCTGGTATAGATCTGGGGATTCAGCCTGTTAGTACAGGCCTTACACATGGATAGCCATGGGCAAACCACTCTGTCTGGGAGTTTGGTGAAAAACTCCCAGAAGGACTTGGTTGGAACAATTATTTGTCTTCTGTCAGAAATGCAATCTTTGTAGAGGGGATGGATGATAGTTATTGCAGTTTGGGTTTTTAAAGCCAGAGATAATTTTTTTTTTACACAGAAATGTAGGAACAACCTCCCTTACAGGTAGGACTTTTTTTATAGCAGATAAAGACATTGCAACCATTTTGCAAGTAAACTTTCTTCCCTATTAGGCTGTAAGTATTGCACACAGAGAGCCAAAGTTATGATATTATTTGTGATGTCTGCGGTGACGTCTGGAATCCCCAGACACAATTTAAGGCTTTTTGGTCTAAATAAAATAAATGTATACAACAGAAAGATGATTTCTCTCTCTAAATTATTACCTCTTTATCAACATTCTAGCAACAGCATTCCATCAGGAGACAACCAAATTTATATGCTTGTTCTACCTGTATCAGCATGTTAGATGGTGTGAGCAATTGCCAGGTGGTGACTTGCTGAAAAACCATGGTGATTACAATTCAACTAACACACGTTTATCACATTCATACCTTTCAGATATTATTAACTCCTAGTTTCTTCTGAGTCATCTAATTCCTGTGTATTTTATCCTAAGGCTGAAACTATTCCTGCAATTCTTTATGAAAAGTGGATATATGCATATCTTTATGGTTTCTAATAATCCATTTGCAAGCTTGATTAAACTATTTTAAGTTATCATAACAATCTGAATGATTTATTGATAAAGGATGAGGTAAATAAAAGTGCTCAATGCTATACTAGCTTATGAATGAGAATTTAGCCCAAAGATTTTGGATAAATAGCATGAGAATCAACAGCATTGACATGAAGTGTGCAACACATTAAAATGCATGCATATGCAAATTGTGGTCAGATTGTTAGCAGAAGAGCAAATTTGATACATGAATTTCTTTCACTGCTGGTAATAAATAAGAAAGAGGGAAAGCCAGACATAAAATAGGTTTCACTATTTTGACTTCTGTGCTCAAATCAGGATTGCAGAGCCTGGTGTAATCTGTCATCAGCCTAGTGACTTCAACTCATAAGGACTGCAACTGGCCTTGTTGGTTTGCTTTAATGTTGTCTATAGGTTA
Organism: Cephalopterus ornatus; assembly: GCA_013396775.1. Classification (NCBI taxonomy): domain Eukaryota; kingdom Metazoa; phylum Chordata; class Aves; order Passeriformes; family Cotingidae; genus Cephalopterus; species Cephalopterus ornatus. Next base: position 3,690 of record VZRE01004055.1, read on the forward strand.
ATCAGCTTTGGAATGTTAAATGTTCCATAAGAAAACCAATTTCATCATGACCAATGTCAGCCATTAAATGTCCTCAAAATACATATAAAGATTGATCTTATAGATATTAGTTCATCTGCACGGAAGAAGGTGTCTGTTGAAAAAAAACCTCATGAAAAACCCACAGAAAGAAATTTTTTATATTGTATTGGATTTGTTAAAAATCTAAACCGCATCAGTGTGACATCATTATTCTCTCTATTTGGAGTGCCTTTTTTTTTCTGTAAGATCACAACAACCTTCTAATTCTCTTTGATAAAATAATGTACGCTGAAATAATGTATGCTGGTGTATTTGTAGTCGTACAGCCTTTAAATACAGTGAAAACTTCAATTAACAGTCAGGTTCTTTATACTTGCAACCTGAATTTGGCCATGCTATTAGGAAGTGCTGGGATTTACCTCTAGTATAAGCATATGAAAAACCTGATCCCTGACGTTTGCTGTTCCTTGCTTCTAAAACACATGGTCAGGTGGCAAGTTGGGGCGGGGGGGGGGGTGGGTGGGGGGAAAGAAAGACTTTCTTGCTGTTTTTTTTTTTTTTTTTTTTTGTTTTTCTTCTCTTAAAACTTCTTTGTTCATTGAGGAAGCAGTGTCACTGCACAAACAATGAAACCAGACCCTCTATCCTCTTTTTAAATTGGTTGTGGATCTGCTGTAGCAATTTGACTCAAAAATAAAAAATCAGCAGCAGCTTTCAGATATGGCAAAACTGGACTAAAAGTTGTTGCCCCCCAAATGAGAAGCATGTTTTTTCTGGCTCTCTAGTGGATGAAGAAGATACTACCTCCTAGTTTTACTAATGTCTCTTTAAAAAAAGCAATAAGCAACGTTAGGATTAGAAGGGGGAAAGTCTGGAACTATTAAAATGTCCCTGGCTGCCTTACTGCTACCTGTGTAAATTATATTCTGCCAAGCACTGTGGTGCTGATCCTAGTATGATTTGTATGCCTGAATCAGTGTCTTTAAAAGCTGGCCTGGGTATTTCTATGCTATGCTGGAGTCTGGAGTACTACCCTGAACATGCAGCTGTGCAAGGTGTAGAGGAGTCACACTATGATTTACAGCTTAAACCTCTGTTATTTTTGCAGGCTGACGTTATGTGTGCATTGTTAAAAGCCCTTAGTGACACCTGCCTGAGCCCCTGAGGCTAAAGTTTGATTAGGTAACTTGGAGGTTTTCTTTGCAGAGAAATACATTTTCCGTTTTCATAACTGCGGGATTAGAAGTTGTTTTAAAGTTACCTTGCACAGATGCATCTTTTAATATGTTTTCTTTTCCAGTATGACTGTTCAGTGGAGGTGGAAGGTTATAAGACATGACAAATGCCTACTATTTGCAAATTCCGGAAGCAGCAAAAGGTACTATTTGACTGTTTAATAGACTTGGCAAGTACTTGCTGGCAAATATCAGGGATGTGCTCACAAATATATATGTTCAACATTTGCACAAATATTTTATTTTATTTTTTTAAATGAAAGGTGCATTTTAACTTCACAGAAAGAAAGACCACTGTATAACTTGCAGAAGGGGAGTTCTGGATAGGACAACTAAAACAGAACAAAGTCCACAAAGTTTATCAGCTAACACAACTGTTCAAAGATAATTTCCCACAGGATCTTATTTAAACAATTTATGTCATTTGACTAATTGACCACTACATTTTTTTCTGCACAATTTTCCAGAAAATAGCCTCTTGGAGAAATAATTCATCTAAATGTTTAAAAATACAACAGATGCATTTTAGCTCTGATGTGATGTTCATGGAAAGAGTCTGTACTCATCTTGCTCTATTCATGCGTAAATGAATTTCTTTAGGGGAAAAAAATTACAAGTATATATAGAAGCAATTTATTTCCCCAGGAACAGTTTTATCTTGAAATTGCGAATCTTTTTGAGAAATCTCATGACTTTGAAGCAGTGAAAAAATTCCTTTCCTTGAAGAGAGGTCTAAAGAAATTTCTGTAAAAGTATAGCAAAATATTTCTGTCATTCAGAGAAGGATAGAAAAAACTCTACAACTTTTGTATCTTCTCTTCATTGAAACCAGAAGCAAGTGAAAAGGGTTCCTGCGTAGGTAAAAGATTGCAGGGTTTTTTTAGGCACCTAAACACAATGATTTTACTTTCAAAACTCAGCTGAGTGCTGAAGTTCTTTCAGATTCCAGGTCATTAATCCCTGCAAAGAAACTGTTTTGTGTGAGCTCTAATGAACACTTTTCCAAATGCCCTGGAAATAGTTATTTAATTATTTAATCAAGTCAGTTCTTGGAGGCTGGGAAACTTGTGTCAAAGCTAAGAAGAGGGTTGGCCACGATATTCATCATCTGTTTGGACCTCTACCTATATTAAATTTCCATACTTCTTTTAATTGCTCAGATACTGGTAAACAGTAAACAGAGGACTCTTCTAAAGAAGAACATAAGAAACTTAGAACAAATACAACTGATAGTAACTTGTTGTCATATGAAGATGCTTGTCTGTTTCTCCTCTAGTTCATTTAACTAAAAATTAATTTAAGGAGAATATATGTCTAAGTTTTGAGAACTTTCCAGATGGCTTACTTCATGCAAGAAATAATTCTACCTGTTTGTTCTTTCTCTTTGTTTTATGAGTGCTTTGCCCTCTGGACTTCCTTTATTTTTAGTAGTTTCTGAGAGTTGTTTAGAGACTGGTTTTTTGTGTTCCTGGCTCATACAAAATCAAAGAAACAACAAACTAGTTTGAACAGAGGTTGTAAGAATTTTGCTAACCTGAAGAATAAAGACTATTCTGTTAAGTTGATTGCGAAACCAATTGGAGGAGTTCTCCATTCTGTTTTAGTTGGCCTGAGAAAATAACAAACTGTGCACTACAGATGACCTAAAGACTGTGATTAATCTCCATTTGCCTGATTGGAAAATACATTTATTTCCCTTTACATCTTGTGTAGAGTGAAAAAAAAGTATCTTTGCTTTGCAATAATTCTCCTCCCTGTTATTACTAACAAAGGACATTGCTCTGTTTTGCAGCAATAGATGCTATTGGAACAAGGTCTAGATCCACAAAAGGCCTTAGATGTCGTTGTGGGAGGCTGTGCAATATTAGAGGGTCTGAAATGGATATGGATACGTGACTTCAAAACCCTACACTTCCAATGATACCACTGAGGCAGAGGAACCTTGGACCCTGCTGACTCACAAAAGCAGGGCTCCAATTCAACCTCCACCTTCCAGCATCCCGATAAAAAACAGATACTATGCTTTAAAGGCCTTAAATGTCCATAAGCAAGGCCAACAAGGATAATAACCTGCACCAGCAGCACTTGGTGGTTACCATAAAATAAGAACACTGAGTGATCATGTCTCTGGAGATATTCAAAACTCATCTGGGCATATTAGTGTATTACCTCCACTAGGTGACCCTGCCTTGGCAGAGGGGTTGGACTAGGTGCTCTCCAGAGGTCCCTTCCAACCTTAACAATTCTGTGATTCTTGGGCAAGCACCATTACCTTATTTATTTTCAGAATGCTGTAGGACGGGATGGTGCTTGTGCTCCACAGGTGGGATGTCCCAGCACTATCCCACACAGAAATATATTCACAGTCTCTTTCAGAACATATCCCTTCTCATTCACTGTTCATTTATAGCTGTCTTATAAACTCCACCTGCTTTAAACCTCAAAGGGCACTAATGTGTATTGACAGGGCTCCTCTGTCCCGTGCCCTACTGCGCACTCATGGTGGGTGAAGCCATGGACAAAGCCATTATAAAGGCATAGGGATTCAGAAAGGTGAATCCTGGTAAGTTAAGGAACGCAAGGTCTAATTATGATTTTTGAGATATTGATGCTAATGACAAGCCAGTGAACTGAGATAGTCAGCTGTTCAGGATCGTTCTTGTCTTACACCATTGCAGGATTCTGGTGTTAGCAGCTGCTTACAGTATCCATGTAATAAAGTTTATAAGATTGTAGTGATATGAAACAGGATCAGATTGCAAGGAAGTTACACGTCAGGTAATAAACATTAAAATCCCATTAGAATACAAAATGTATGAAGACTCTATTGTAGGTCTGCTGGAAACTTCTCTTACATTTGCAGTCTTTCTGTGCGCGTGAGTGTTTTGGGTTTATGCTGATAGATCTGTCAATATGCCTTCTTTGTGAAAGGTAAATTATGGAAGATTCTTAAGACATGAAAAGACTGTTACATTTCTTTTACTGAATGTTTTCAAATTCTGAGTCCAAAGCAAAAAGTTTGGAATATGTGACATCTGACAATGCTAACTGGCATACCTACCTTCATGGTAGGCATTGATTAGGAAACACTGTTCCTCTGACAGAGGGAACTGAAATGCTCTATGGCTGTTTTAGCCTAAGAACACCCACCTATCTTGGGTTAATTTAAGGATTTTGGTTGAGAAAATGAAGATTGGTAGGCACCAGTCTTCCTATAAACTGGACATGAATAATAAGAGAAGCTTGGATCTCTGTTACCACAATAGCTTGGGTGCTTCGGGAAAAAAAAAGCCAACTGCTTGGCAGTCCTGTGGAGATAACTGGTAAATAAATCTCCCTGTTTGGTTTGGTGTTAGGGTTGTTTTGAATACTTGTTTTTGATTATCCAAGTTTTTTATTAGACGGTCTGAACTCTTGGCCTGAGATATTTGAGGTGCCAATAAAACTCACAGTAAAGCAAGTTCACGCAAAGTTGCAGCGTTTGAGCTACAAAATAGTACTGATGACAATAATGCTATATGGTCTTTCTTCTACTAGTGTTTGGCTTCTATACTTTGTGCTGTCTTGATCTTTGATTTGGAGAAACAGTCCTAACCGCCTGGGAGGTTATTTTAGTTAGTGTCTTGTATGCCTGCACTAGAAAATATGTTGTTTCTACCGGATACTCACAGCCAAAGGGAAAAGATACACATTCACCATAAGGTCTTTACACGTGTTACCTCCTACTTAAGTATCTGTCTACCCCAGATATAGACAAATTCCAGATTTAAGTTTCTAACCTGTGCCTATTTTAGTGTTGAGACTAAATATTAAACCAGATATGTGACTTTGTTTAACTGCACTGAAGATGCCTTCAAGTGAGAATGTGTTTGCAATGTGCTCTTTGTTAGTCTAGGTGTTGAATGCTATTTTAGTTTTGTATTTCTCCTCTTTTCCCCTCTGGATTTAATCCTCAGCCCAGTGTATTTCATATTGCTAAGTATTTCCATTGTATAATTTAAACTCTTGTCTCTTTTGTATCTAATTTTGCCAAGTTAGTTTAATGTTATCTTATTAAAAGATTTCTCCTCCAGTGCCAACTGGGAATTAAACTCCTTTAACTATATTTATGTACAACTAAAGATAGTTTAACTCTATTTAGTTTTTACTCTTTTAATTGTAAGTTGTTATCTTTTCAATTCCCCCTTCTCCCCTCTCTCCTCTCTGCTGTCAGCCATCTCCTGACTCTGGCCTTGCAGAAAAAGACTTCAAAACTACAACCAAAATTCTCATGAGAGTTTAGAAACTCTTAGTGGAAGTCTAACAGGTTGAAAATCTCCAGCTACTTTTAGTTAGGGTGAGCTCTCTCACTTCCATGAAATAAAATGAAAGTCTTGCAGTGGCAAAACAAAGTACTGAAGTTGTTGGTGTGTAGGTGTGGTGCTGTAGTAGTCCCCTCTGTCCTTACCTGGTGAGATAATGTCAGAGGATATTGGCTCCTCCTACTTTAAAAAACTTCTGACAAAGTACTAAAAAATCAGGAAAAAGAAGCTGTGATGACTTTTATATGCCTTTAGGGTGTTGTAGTCATGGATTCTTTTCCTTTTAAAAGTATCAGCTAGCTATATTAAATCTGATCTCTTCTGTTTTCCCTAGAAGGCTCTTTGAAAGTCCCATAGGAGTCTTGTAAGCTTTCTCAGTCCTCCACTGAAAAGCAAGTGGATTCAATACTTATTCCAGGTGTCTCTCAGTGTTTGAGTTAAATAGGTGTTAATAAAAATAACTGAAAGCATTAAACAGTCAAATAATAAACCACTTCCCCTCTCTATTGCTTAGGTTTCACTTATATGCTACTGGGGTGATAATCCCACCTGTTTTCCAGCCATCCATAGTCTTCCAGGAAAAACTTAATAAACTTCCTCACATAAATAATGTACAGAAATCCCTCTTCCTTTTTTTATCATTTTATAAAATAGCATTTATTTTTGTTAAGTTTCTACTTTGTAGATTGTCTTTAGAACTGAGCTTGAGTGGTTATTCCAGATGTAATTGTACCAGTAACTGCAATTTTGAGCTCCAACATGGGAAACTTAACCTTCCATGTCTTTGCCATCAATGAAATGCCAGTGGATGACTTTTCACAGTTTGCGATAATGGCCAGCACTACTCTGTTGTCACAAAGTGTCTTCAAGCCTTCCTTGATATATTATTAATTCTGTTCTCCAAACCCTGCTTCACTCCCCGTGAGAGCTGAAGGCATGTTGTGCTGTTTCTGAGAAGCTGGAGGCAGGGAGCTTTTCATGGAAAACCCTTTTCTCCACAGTTTGATTTATCTAGAACTAAACTGAAGCCAAGATTTTCCTTTGTTGGATCATATTGCAGAATGTCTTTGTCTCATCGTCTGCTGTGGAACTGTAATCATGGGAATTGAATCCACTGGCTATCTCTATAACCCATCTTTGTCCTTTGAACCACTGTTGCCAGAATCACAGATTATTTCTTCAGTGTTAATGCTTCCCAAGTGAAGCCCTGTAGAGCTCCCAGACCTTACAGTTTGTAGAGCTCATCGTAAAACAATAATATGGACACTAAGGCAAAGTGTAACATTCACTTGTTACTGAAAAGCATCCTTTTAATGCAGAAATAATAAATTATGTAGTATTGACATTGTTTAAAATGAAATAAATCCTCCACTTTCGTCCTCCCTCCTGTGATTACAAAAATGCCCAAGAGGTCAGTTTGTATCATATAAGCTGACTATGCTGGAAAAGACTGTTTCATTTGGTATGTGAATATATTATTCTGAAGAGTTTGTTAAATTGGCTCGTACGTCCATATTTCATAGGATCACTTCAACTACTCACTCTTGTTATGGGTTTTCACTTGCAAATTTTCCCAGTTAGTAGACTCTATATCTTTATTCAACAGTGACTGTTAGTTCTCCCTCGCTCCTCAGAGTTAACAATCTTTTGTCACATATTTTCGCTGAGTATTATATTCATGGCAACCAAAGGACCTAATACACTGCTCACAGCTTTACTGCTGTGAGCAGCATTTCCTTCACTTGATTAAACCAGCTCAGCTTAGTCACAGGTAAAAGCAGTGATAAGCCTCCTCATTTTTTTGTGCAGTTTGGGGAAAGATTTGGAACAGCTTTGTCTTTATGGCTTTGTCAGTTGCAAGTCTTGTATCTTAAACTTCCTGTACCTGCCATAGCAGGTTGTTTGTTGGGGACATGAATGTGACCTGTATGATCAACAGCAAAGTGCCAACACACCTGAAGTTCCCTTGTACTGCCCAGTATCACAAAAGGAAGCCAACTAGTTTCTACTTCTGAGTAAGTAAATACAGAAAATAGTGGCTAATGGTATCCATTCTCTAGGTCAAACTGTGCATTTTTTTAACAGAGTTAACAGTCCTGATGGGGGCAGCACCAAATAAGGCACCAGGGAATTTGTGGCATCTTTTTTCAGAGTTGCCTGTCCTATACATGACTCCTATGTCAGTAATCTGTATTAAAATCTTCAAAGTGTTTTGGATTCATTCACATCAGCGTGAGAGCTGAGGTTTGAGGGAATGGTGTTGATGAGGCATGTTGGTGTTTCTGTGCATTTCCCACATGCTTTTCTTGGCTCTCCAGAGAGAGTGTCTGGAGAGGAAGACTTTTCTTTTTTTCCTCTTCAAAGCTGAGAACCGGTAGTGTATTTACTGGTAGCTAAGTTAATTTTTCTCATGTGCAAAAAGCGTCAGGTTGCAAATGTTCCCATTGGGAACTCTTTTTCTTCTGGACTGATGCCCACTTTTAAATCCTGTTTCTGCAAATTAATTCTACTTGGCTTGTCATCCCCAGCAAAAGTGCCCTCAATTTGGCAAAATGAAGCTATATTTTCTGCTGTAGAGAACAAACAGATTCCACAGAGGTCACAGCTTCTTCTTTTTAACTACTATAAAAAAGTATCCAGTTATCCACACAACATAAGGGAGACTTTCAGGGAAAGGGGATAAGATTCCTGTTTTCTTGATTTTCATGGCTAAAGTCTAGTTACTGTAATCCATGGATCTGCGAGATTCCAGAATGCTATTATAGAAGCCAAAAGGAATGCCTTTTGAGCTGCCCAGGAGGGATGTCTCTGCCTAACATCACAGCTTGTCCTGTGCACATTTTTGCACATATTTAGCGGTCTTCTCACCGTTTTGTTTTTTTCTTGGAGGTCAGGTTTCTATATATTAAACATTTTATTTTCTTGCAATTGCACGTGTGCATTTTCCTCCCACTGATTCTGTGATGCTGGGAGAAAAATATCACACAAGACTATCTTCTGAAATACGGATGCGCAGTGGTGTTTGAGTGTTTTTCCAGTTAACTTCCCAGTAGCTGTGAATCTCTGGTTCCTCATTGCTCCACTTCACTGATCATTCACCTTCTTTCACGCAGAAGCCACACTACTTAACCATATTTGATCTCCTCCGACTCCGAAATTTTTTCAAAAATAGCCAAAGACTTTTAGATACTGTAACACACCCAGTCACCCACCAAATGAGTGAAGTTTCAACGAGTGAAATTTTGTATTTTGTGCTACAGAAGTGTCTGAGTATTTGGTCGTAATATATTTTCTAAAGTTTAAAATCTGCTACCAGAACACTATTCTAAGTAATCAAGGGACATGCTGTTGAAAACTGCGTCTAGTGAAGGAAGACACTAAAGCTGAATGAATTTTCAGGGTTTCATTTTTATCTTGATTCCATCGTTGCAATTCCAGTCGCAATGGAACTCGAACTCTCCATTACACAGCAACAGCACTAGGTAGTTTGTGAAGTACCTGTGTCTATCAGTCATGGGTGAACTAGTCATTGCCAAAATATGATCTCTGGGGAGAACTTTGTTATACAAGCATTGTACTACTGGGTACTGGCAGCACAGTTGTTGTGAAAATAAAGCATGGAAAGAACAGAGAGGCAGGTACAAGTTCCTGCTGCATCTCTGTTTTCACTGATAGCTGGATGTGAGATCTTTGGTTTAAAAACAAGTTGTAGGATTTTAATTGATCATTTGACTTGGAATTTTAATGGAGAGACTACTGTGGAACAGAGATAAAATTTGCGTTGAAGAGTTGTGCGCGAACCTATGGAATCGTGGTGTTTACCCTGCCAGATGGGAATGGTCTTTAGAGACGATTTGTCATATTGCTGGACTTGTCTCAACAGTCTCCTGATCTCTTCTGTACTTTTAATTTGGCTCTGTATGAAGACAGAGAATCCTGTATATAATTTCCTGTATATCATTAACATATAGGGAAAAGTGAGAATGTTCATTGCAAATTCATAAGAATTTCTTCTGATACTTAAAATAACAGAGAGAAACTGAATTAAAATATGGGAAGAAATCTTTTTGTAACATCAAATCAAATCAATATCTGAACCTATGTGAAAATGTTGAATCTATTCCAAGGTTTTAAATGTATGAATCATGACTGTGTTGTGTAGGAAGACACTGCAGGAAGGAATCATGAAGTCCAGTTTCCTAGCTATGATAGAGAAAGGCAGAAAAAGCATGTAATCAAACCATGCCTGGAAACTACTTAATTTTTTTTGTCTGATTCTTTCTTCTGAAAGGCTTTTCCAAAAGCTCTTTTAAAGAAGTCTGTTTAGATTTAATAATTCACTATTGGTTCTTACTAGCTGGTTCTTTTGATATGTCATGGTAGAAATACTGCAGAAGTTATCTTTCTATTTAAATACATTTTTCCCCATCACTGCTGTCTATCTGTGTGTTTCTAGAGAGCAATGTCCTCTCCTTTCATACTTAGCAAAACTAAACTCCTTTTATTTACCATGTGTCCTGTTGGATCCTGTTGCTAGCAATTCATTGAAGTTCTTCTGGCATCAGTTCATCTGGTCAGACACGGGAGATGAAAATGACACAGGGTATTTCAGGTGAATTTTCTATTGTGTCTTGACATGCAACATGTGTAGTCTTTCTTAGTTGATTAGAACATGGTGGTAGTAACAACAACGTTGTGGGTTCAATCCCAGTAAGGGGCATTCACTTAAGAGGTGGACCTGATGATTCTTGTGGGTCCCTTTCAACTCAGAACATTCTGTGATTCAAAGGCTCTCCTGTGAAATTGCCTGGGATACTCCCTTGTATCAAGGAGGCATTTCTTTTTCTCCAGTTGTTGCTACTTCTCTGTGTGATAATAAAAGAGACCCTGATAATGTGCAAGGTGTTATAAAGGGTAGTTCTGTACTGCCAGAAATTTAAAATATAGTGACACCAAAACTCAGCTCATATTTCACTTTAACAAATAGATTTAAAAGCTGGAATTTTTAGGGTCACAGCAATTTCCTCTTTATCGCATTCAGACCAATTTAAATTAATTTAACTGCACAGAGGCATGGCACAGGACAAAACATAGCTACATCAGCAAAGAACAAGAGAAAGAGAAAATGGGACTAACCAATAGTCAGATATCAGTAAAACTAGATACATGAGATATTTAAAGCTGTTTCCATAGTAATGCCTAAGAGGCTTAAACTTCCTCTTCTTCCTGAAGTAATACATATAAATAAACTAATACCATGCAGCTGAGCATTTTTCAGTCTTCAGAGCACAGGTAGTTTGCAGAGAGAAGTGTTTCTCTCTAGGGCATTCCAGACAACAAGGAAGAAATCACAGAGAGAGGTCAGAGGGTAAATTGCTGCAAAATTAGAAAGTAGCGCTTACGAAAGCTTATTATGAAACCCCCCCACCTACTGGGATTCCTGGACTATTTTTTTAAACTTCAGAATTTGAAACATTTTGTGCTCATTTAGGTAAAATATGATCCAGTGATACAATACAATAGTGAATTGCTGTGTTTTTCAGCCTTCTTTTCATGTTTTCTTTACCTTTGCACATAACTGACTACTGAGATTTAGAACCACACATTACCACCCACCTTCCAGGCTGGTATTGACTAAAATTTAAGAAAGGAATTATTGAATGAGTGACTGAATTATTTTCTTTACTGGCTTATATCCAATACCTGCAAAACATTCCAATTAAATTTTAGGCACACAGTCTGTGCTCTGATATGGATGTGACACTCTCTGGTTCCTGAGGATAGCATGAATGCATATTACTGGGTGCTAGGAACATTTTTCGTGGTCATTCAGAATGCCACCGAATATCAGAAATTAGTCTCACAGGCATCTGAATAAAGTTCCATGTCTTTGCATATTTCAAGCTCCAAGGAAAAAAACCTGATGTTTTGCCTCAGTTTTCTGGCTTACTCCTGAAATACTAGTGAACTCAGTTCTGAATCTCACCATCCCATTGACAGCAAAAATCTCAGTAAATTCAATAAGAAATTGGACTTTATGCATTTTTGTCTCTATTATGCTGGAATGTCTTCATTGTTGCCAACTCTCACAGCTGGATTGTGGACTTAATATTTCATTTCTTTCAATAGCCAGCTGCAAAAGGAAAAGGATAACACAATCAATTTGGAGATTTATCAGTCATTCCACAGAGTTATTTATTTTCTGCACTAGATCAGCTTCCTGGTACTAAAGCAAACCAGGGATGAAACTGATTTTAGAACAAGCAGCTTTCTCTTTCTCCTCACTGTGAGGGCACAAATGTGACAGACTGCTACATAATTATGAAAGTCCTAGTTGCCAATCACAAGGTCCAGAGGTGAGGTTCAAGGTCCATTTCCCTTTCCTTCCATCTTTGATTCATTGCCAAAACCAACAGAGGAGGTAACAAGTACGAGTCCAGGCACAACCCAAATGCCAGTTCTGCCATAACTCAAGAGCACTATAAATAAAGAACCTCTGTCTCTGTACCAGAATGAGTGTTTGTTGGATGCAAAAACTTGTGAGGATATGGCTATTTCAGAACTGTTCCACTGGTGGTATTTTCAATTTGGGCTGAGCTCTACAAATCCCAGATTTGCTGGTTGTGAAATGTTACATGAAAACTTCCATGTAGGAACAAGATACAGCTTCCTCAGGAAGCTTTCTTTCTAGATTGGGGAGATATGCATGGTGAGGCTCTGGCACAGGTTGCTCAGAGAAGCTGTGTATGTTCCACCCATGGGTGTGTTCAAGGTCAGGTTGGGTAGGATCCAGAGCAACCTGTCTAGTTGAAGATATCCCTGATGATTGCCAGGAGGTTGGGCTAGATGACCTTTAAAAGTCCCTTCCAACCCAAACCATTCTAAGATTCTATGAAAACCTTGAAGACTTTGTGGACCTTCTGCTGCTTGAGAGCCTCTACAGAAAGACGTGTGACTTAGCAGGTAGAATCATCAGAGTCAACTGTTTCCTGCAATATCTACTGTTTTTTTAAAGTACTCTACTTTTGTCTAGGTCCTGAGGAAACTTCTACCTGCACAAGTCTCTGTTGAATGGGTGACCACAAAGGATTTTCTGGAATTGTGATTCTGTAAGGGCTTTGGTGACTTTTCTATGATGTGAGCTCTGAGGAGCAATGGTGATTTTGAGAGGTTCCTTCCAGCCTCAAGGATTCTGTGATTGAGCGAAATACTTTCTTGCAAGTTGTAGCTATATCAAGAGGCTACAGTCATAGCCCTCTGTCTTCTCAGTTTCTGAAGTTCTCCTGGACACCCTTGTTTGTTCTATTTGGGAAAAAATAGGCTACCTAGAGATCTGATTGAAGGAGTTACTGGATAGAGTGTTTTAGAAATTAGGTCTGTCCAATTTCTGCTCTTATAATTAATGGAAAGCTCATAAATGAATAATATCGTCATATGTCTTTTCCACTACGACCTACTTCAGAGAGTTTGGAAAAAGAGAAGCAGGAGCATTTTCTCTAAAAGCTAACTTAACTCATAAAGAAGTCTTCCCTTCAAAGTATTCCCACTCATGCAAATTTTAGGGCAGCTGGACAGCATATTTTATTTTGTTTGGGTTTTTTTTTCCCAGTTGACAAAAGCCCCAACATATGTGATGATACATATGCCTCCAGTATCTCCATCTCCAACTTCACTGTAGTAATAATACTGGCTTTAGAATGGACAGAAATTTACGTCTTCATTCCTGGTTGATTCTTGCTTGCTTGCCTTTTGTTTTGTTTTTGTTTTTGTTCTCATTTTTGTGTGTTTGCTTGCTTGCTTGCTTTTTTAATTTTCAATTGTTTTGGTTTTGTTGTTTTTGTGTGTATAGAAAGAAGTCCACAGAGCAGGCATGGGGAGATACACTGCCTTCAGTGTTTTGGACTTATGACAAACACAGATGCTTGAGAACAAGTTCTGTCAGCTGTAAAGACCACTTCATGGGGTTATTAGCTGTAAATTAAAACTGTTCAATAGGAAACCAATGGTGTCATGGTAAATCCTTGGTTTCCCTGGGGGACCTCTTGGAAGTTCTGGTCTCATATCCATCCGTGCTTAAGCGATAGTTCAGTGAGCAGGTTGTTCAAGGTCTAATGATCCACTCTTGCTGTTTCTCCCATAACGCACAAAAGGATTGATACATTGGCAGAGATAGCTTTTATACCTGACTAATTCCCTTGTCACTGGAATTTTGTGTTTTACTGATCAAAAGGGAATGCAAACTTTCGGAAAAAACATATCCCCAGCTATTATAAAGCTGGGGATAATGCAGACAGGGACATGTGTTGTATTTCCACACAGAATCTTGCTGAAGGCTCTGAATGAACTTACCTTTGTGACAGAGCATAACTCCTGGTTCTTTCAGAATGGTTGCCACAGTGTCAGGATAGCCCGGTTTTGTCAACAAAGGTGAGTATCAAAATAATCTTATGTGCACTCTTACTTTTGCCTTCTGACTTTCACAGGATTAGTGAATTAGTGGATTCAGGTTAGGTACCAATACTGAGCCTAGTGAAGTATGATAGATCTTGCAGAAGTAAAGTTGTTCAAAATACACCTTCAGCTTCTAGTTTTCGGAGATTTTGAATGGTCTGGATGAACTTCAGCTGCACATCTGCACATGCTGAACAATTCATACTGCCTTTCTGATTTATCCTTTAATTAGCAAACAGCATTTGATCCCTCACAATGTCTCCACACTTTTGCTCCTTCCTGGGTGCCTTATTTTGCAATGTAGGTAATCCAGACCCTAGCTAACACACATGCAAATATACAAGAATTTGTGGTATTAAAAAACTTCTGTTAAACAAAACAAATTGCTTCTTGGTTCATTTAAAAATAATCATGGTGCTTGATTTACATCTACTTTGGAACATTCTCCAAATAAATGGTTCCAAATCTATAATTTCAGCTACTGCATCTGGCACAGTCAGATTTAATTGGGTTAAAAAACGTAATCCTAGAAGTATAAATTCTAAATCTTTGCACATTCCTGGGATTCCAAAAACATGCATAATTTTATAACTTAGTTTTTGCAAGATCAAGCCCTTAGTGCCTTCCTTGGCTGTTGACTTTGAACAGAGTTGAATGCCCTTACCATATTGGCAGAACAGAGAACTGATAGAATTCAGAGCAGCTCTGGAGAACCGTTACAAATTGATTCATTCATTTGCTTCACCTCTGGAGATAAGACTTCTTTTTTTTTTTTTTTTTCCCAATTAGACTCCTTTATCCTACAGCCACCATTTCAAAATTGCAGTATTACAAGGCATGGCCTCCTCTTGGTTCTACTTTAAGTCTGTAAGTCTTTAAGTCTATATAGAAAAGGGGTATGCAGTTGCTAATATTTTAAAACAGATATTTTAGTGCAAAACCAGGCTATAAGTTGCCCCTGACCTGGCTGTACACTAAAGCAGAAAGCTTTTGTCCTTTGAATGTGCCTGCAAAGCCCTATGACAACTCTATTCCCCAGGGTCCACACAGATTTGCCAAACATCAAGGTACTCAACACTATAATGTGGCTAGAGAAGGGATGTTTGATGATGTGTGAAGTTTGAGGATTTCAGTGAAATATTAAAACTGGTAGTTTTGTTGCATTTCTAAATTCTTCCTCTTAGTTAAATGTGCTGCCTGTACTAATTTATTCATAGACTCTTTATTAATGGTGTATATGTCTGATGAATTAATTGGGAAGTTGATGAAATATATCAAGGAGAACTGAAGTCATGGCACTCTATTGACACTGTCAAACAAAGCAGTTTCACTGAAAGCAGTGTAGTCAAATACTGGAAGAGGCTTCCCAGAGAGATAGTTGATGCTCCCAGTCTGTCAGTGTTCAAAGGCGTTTGGACAATGCCCTGAGTTACAAGCTTTTACACTTATCAGCCCTGAAGTGGTTCAGGCAGTTGGACTAAACCATCATTTTAGGTCCTTTCCAACTGGAAGAGTCTATTCTTAGATTTTGCAACAGTTTTCAACTTGATGTATAAATATAACTTTTGTATAAACCTTTCACACTTCTGTCTGACCCTTTCTTATATGACTTTTCGTAATTATTTTTGTTCCTGCTGTGTTTTGCTGTCTGCAGTGTCATTGATTATATCATCTTTGTGTAGATCATTTTGTGTAGTGGTTTGTAGAGCTGCTCCCAAGTCAAATAAAGGAACTAAACATTCCAAAATTGACAGAGCAGGAGCCCCCATAGAACAAATGGACATCTTGTTTTCTCAGAACAGGGGCTTGTCTTGTTTTAATGTGGTACCTGACAGCATTGTCACTCTTGCTGAAAAATCATTATCTTAATAAGAAGTAATTCTAAATGGAAAGAATTCAGTTCACTATTATTTCTCTAATGGTCCAAAGGAACTTGATCTTCTCTGTTACTATTAAAAGAATCTGAATTAAAGGTGAATGAGATAAAAAAAATTTCTTCTCATCAGTCTTTCCTTACACACTATAGAAGAGTTTCTTGATTAACTCAGTAAGATTTAGAATATTGTGTTAAAGAAATTCAGATGGATCTGATTTTAATGCAGTTTAAACAGATGCATACCAGAAAAAGTGCTGGGATTGAGAGTTAAATTAACTAAATATCAATGGTGAAACTAAATTTTCTTAATAACAGAAAACTATTTAAATGTTAGTATTTTGAAAGGAAACAGAAAGATGGTCCTAGACATTGAAGTTGGCCTATGATGTCTCAGCTTCTGCCACTGAATTGTCATCCTTCATTTTTTAGGCCTTTTCAGTTCTCTCTCAGCAAAGACATCTGAATGCCCCTGACTGCCAGTCCCAAAGGTGGCTGGATTGCAATCTTAAAATGTCTCAAAAGACCTCACTTTTCACTAACTCAAAAGAAAAAAAAAAGGAATTTTTGTACATGAATTCAATATTTTGTATGAAAATGTAGGCACTTTCTCTATTTTAACCACAATATAAATCAGCACAGAAAACAATGTAGGTTTTGGCATCTGCGTCATGTTAGTTTTGAATGAAGAATACATACCAGGTTTGGGAATTACAAAAGCTGCTTGTGTGGTATGCTACAATTTTTCCACTGTATCTACAAGTGCTTGATCTTTCCATGTCTTAAATTCTTGGTTGTCCTCCTTGGCGTAGCCTGTTGGGATTTCCCACTAAGCACAAGGAATCTTCCCTTGAGATTCATCTGGCTAGGAGTGTACCACAAAATTCTAAAAATCAAGGGCTATAGGGAACAATGAGACATAGTTTTATTTGAAATAGGGTAGATTTAGAACTGATATTAGAAAGAAATTCTTTACTGTGAGGATGGTGAGGCACTGGAACAGGTTGCCCAGAGAAGCTGTGAATGCCCCAACCCTGGAAGTGTTCAAGGACACTTGAGCAGCCTGGTCTAGTGGAAGGTGTCCCTGCCCATGGCAGCGGAGTTGGAGCTAGGTGATATTTAAGGTCACTTCCAACCCAAATCATTCTGTGATTCTGTGATACTATGATTCTATTTACAGTCTTCTATGTAACAGTGGTCTACAATTATGTCCTTCTAGGTCTTTTTTCTTCTAAAGAAAATTAAGTCCTCAGGCTTCTTTATGACTTTTTTTTTTTTTTTTTTTTAATACTCCATATTCTATTCTGCCAGGTAATCCACATCTTTCAAAAACTTATTTTTTAAAATTGGATGCAGAATGCAATCTCAGGGCTCTTGATCCACTTAAAGAAGGTAGATTAGCCATCACTCAGCTCCATGTTGTTTCAAATGTACTGCTTCTTGTATTGTTTATCTCATGTTGCCTTGGATGTCTTTCTCCATATCCTTGGTTTACACCTATTCTACTTCAATATCGAGTAGAATTGTAAAAGTCTGTCTTGTCTTACTGGTTATTTAAATTTAAAAGCTTCTCTTGCATAGAAATATTTCCTAAAGTTAAATTAATCACACTAATGGCATAGTCTAGTTAGACAATTTCTAATACACTGAGATGAGCTTGGTTAGATGAAGGGGTTGGTTAAATATTTTTTTAGCACTGAGTATAAAAAAATGTATCCATCAATATGTGGCCAGAGAACACCCAGTTTGAAATTCTCAGGCAAATTTTTTTTAAACACCGTGCTTTTCAACAATCCAGACACAATCAATGCTTCAAAGTGATGAATCATGGTGCAAACTGTGAGCTACATAAGACCTCATTTCCCAAGGAGCAGTGGAACACCAATCAGAAAAAAATATTTCTAAAAATTAATGTTTTCAAAGGACTGGCTAGTATATGAACCTGAAGTTTTTAGCATAACTGTTGTGACATGTTTTCCTGTCTCTCTGTGTATATATTTTATCCTCATCCAGCAAGTGTTTTGATGCTATTAGGAATTTTAAAGAAATAAAGCTGTTTAGTAACTAAACCGCGTCCTCTATACAAAAACATGAAGTCTTGTGACTTGAAGTTTGAAAATTTACCTAGCCATGTTAATATCTAAATCAATGTTGGACATCCCCTCTTTTTCCCAACCAGTTCTCCCTCAAACCCACAGAAAGTTTCCCATTCAATTAGGCAGGCACTAGATCAAGCCATTTGGTGATTCCTGTTGTATGATAGTACTGTCGGCAAGAGTTGAGCACTGTTGATATTGGATCTGAATCAATTCCCTAATTTCTAGTGGTTTGCAACGTGGTAGTAAATTTTTTATACGGCAGGAATGTGACCCTGTATATAGAAATTGGGGATGAGTTTTTAGAAACTTTTATTACAAGGAGAGCTCTCTGAAACAGTCCTCATGGCCCTCCAAATCTCTTTCTTTTTTGTTGTACTAAGGCAGGGTGCAGAAATGGGGTTTATAGAGGGTCACCAATAGCTGAGTTGATGTGAGATGGATGTAATTCTAGCGGCCATAACTTCTAGATGAATCAAGCAACGGTATTATGACTGTCCCATGCATGTAATTATAACCATAAATTAGTTTTATCTTCCAGCATGACTCGCCTCTAGACAACAATATAATTGAGCTGATGTATTTCCAAATTCCACTCCTTGGCTTTTACCTCTTTCTTAAAATAATGGCAAGTCAGACATTCTGAATAGGGCAGAAATCTTCAAAACAGAACTCAGAAAAACTAGGCTTTATTTCAAAGTTAATATCCTGGCGAGACTTAAGGGAAGGCTTGACAGGGTTTGTGCACCCAGCTCAGCCAATTCATCCTTCCAGATGGAAATTTTGTTAGATCTTTTTTTGGTTTTGTTTGATGACCTTAAACAATTCAGAAATAGATAGTCTATCCATGTTTCTCCATGTTCCGGCTTCATTCAAGCATGGGGCTGTCAAAGGCAACGGATCTATCTAAAAAGAAAACAGAAGTACAGATATCAACAAACTGGGACCAACAATTCAGCCACCTTTATTGGCAAAGCTTGCGTGTAAAACTTAAAAAAAAAAATCAGCCCAAATTGTGGTGATGGCTGAACAGACACAGTTCTATTTATTGCTCACCTTTCTGCTGTGACTTCTACTTCTGCAGCTGGGTGTTATTAAGTACAAAGCAGTGGAACACATCAGTGTCAGCATAATATTAGGAACTTAATTGCTTGCTCTGAGATATTTGTAACATTATGGAGACCATTTCCCCAGGAAGGTTACAAAAACTCAAACACAAATCTCAATATATATTCCATGTCCTGGAGTGGTTGATCCAGTTATGGTGTGTTGTGAACTAAGGAAACTAGGCCTTGGTAAAAATGCAGGTTAGAGCTAAAATTATTCAGACGCTTTTCATTTAGCCTCTGCCTTCTGCTCCTAATTCCTTCTACATTACAATGTTTTCTCAGTGGCAACTTGATTTTACTTTCTGTTTAATTATAAACAGCATCTTCTTCTTCATCCAGGACTTCAGGAGGAGGATGGTGTAAGATCCCAAATCTTGAGCTACAAGCTCACCAAAGGAGTTTTACTTTAAAAATATACAAGGCTCCAAAAATTTACCCACCAAATTTTTTAGAGGAGTACTTGGTTCTTTTAACATCTTACGAGAGACCACATAGGAGAAAAGCTGCACACATTTTCTCAGAGGACACTTCTACTGGCAAATTTTAGGAAACAAGGGTACTTGACAAAAGTTTAAAGGGTAATAATTAATGTAATAATCCAGTGTCTCACAGGTGGCATCTGACAAATTCTGAAATTAATAGCAACTCTGGCTCATGCATATATCCCATCGAGGACAATGGCATCAGCAGCAGCTACAGAAATAGAAAGGGAGAGACTTACTGGGGATAATCTTGCTTTAGCCCAGAGTTCAGAGTGAAGCCCAAAACTGTTGAATATCATTGTGATATATCATAGAATCCTACAATGGTTTGGGTTGAAAGATATCTTGTTCCAACCCCCCTGCCATGGGCAGGGACACCTTCCATAAGATCAGGTTGCTCCGAGCCCAAACCAACATGGTCTTGAACATTTCCAGGGATGGGGCATCCGCAACTTCTCTGGGCAACCTATTTCAGTGTCTCACCACCCTCGCAGCCAATAATTTCGTCCCATTATGTAATCTAAACCTGCCCTCTGTCAGTTTAAACCCATTACCCCTCGTCCTGTCACTAGGACAAGGGCTAAAAAGTCCATCTCCAGCTCTCTTGTAGCGCTCTTCAGATACTGGAAAGCTGCCCTAAGTTCCCCCTGGAGCCTTCTCTTCTCCAGGCTGAACAACCCCAACTTTGTCTATAGTTAGTTTGGATGGGAAATTATGTAAATTCTCCTTAGAGAAGAGTATGAGAATGACTAGTGTACCCTGGATTGTTTGACCGTAGAAGAAATCCAGCACATAAAATGAAGAAATAAACTCCTATAAATCCCCGTGAAAGGGAAGTGATGGCATATTTGGATCCAGTATAGAAAAACTAGACCATGTGTAAAGAACCACTGTTCAAATTGAAGAGATAGTAGCTAAGATACAAAGACATTTCAGGTTTCCTAAGGCTTGTTCTGTTGACAATCTCATGTTTTCTCTCATGTAATCAGGCTGTGCCTTCCTATCACATACTTTTTACAGATTCCCAGATTATGTTTTTTAATTTATTTTTATTTTTAAAATTTT
>VZRE01004070.1:0-17491 GCA_013396775.1 Cephalopterus ornatus
CCGCTTTCTCCTGCCTCTCGCAGCGGCCCCGTGCCGCTCCCCGCCGCGCCGCTCGACACCGCTGCGCCACTCGCCGCCACCGCCCACTGCCGCCGGCCGGAAGACCGCCGGCCGTCACCGCGTGGTCGTCTCTCCTGCCTGGATCCCGGACGAGCCCGCAGCCAGAAGCCGCCGCTTTAGCCGCTACCTGCAAGCGGCCGGCACACGTGGCCACCTTCCTTTGCAAGCGGCTAGCGCGGGGGACGGCCCCTCGCGATCTTGTGGACGAATCGGTCTGCCGCGGCTTACGGCGGATTTCGGGGACCCAGCGCGCAGAGGCGGGCGAGACCTGGGCTGTGACTTCCAAACCTGGTAGAGAGCGTCCCCTCTCCCTTCCCGCGGGCTGTGACAAACAACGTATTTGCTTTTCAAATGTTTTGTACCGTATCTATTAATATTTGGGGATAGGCTACATCCCCACATTTAGAAAAGCATGTATACTTCAGTCACTGTATACTTTGTTGTCAACTGAGGAAAATCAGGCACACTGGGCTGGGATTTACTGCGTCCAGAGCTAGGACCAACTAAGCACAAATGAACAATTTGTGCTTACCATTCCTCTTTTTCTCTATTGATTAAAAGGAGCATATAAAATAAACAGATTCAGTTCAGACTTCCACAGCATAAAGTCTCTAAAATTTAAACGAAAATTTGTGCACTAACAAACTCATCAAGCATATGTTGGCTGAAAATGGGGCATCAAGCCAAAATGGGATGTTTAAATTCAAACCATACTGAGAAAAGAAAAAAAAGGTAAAAAATGATAACTGCTTCTCTGTGGTCCCTTCTAGGTCACAGCAAGGCTCGGGAATGTCTCTCTACTGTTTCACACGTTGTTTTGTACACTAGTTCCACTATTGCAGGTCACAATCTGCTGTACTTTAAAAGGGTATGTAAATTCTTGTACATGAAAGAAAGCAATGTACTATTTACTAAACCAAATAAATCCCTGGAAACAGAAATTTCTGGAAGCTGGCATCTAGTTTATATGCTTATTTTGTGTAAGCAATGGAGCAAATTGGACGTTTATATTATCATTATGTATATTACTTACTAAAATTTTTGAAGAAGAGTGTCATTTCTCAGGTAGAAAGAAGTCACATTAGAATTTATTCTAGGTAAGGTCAGAAAGTCTTTGCTGTACTCAATGCCAAAAAAAATCTTTAGGACAGCACTCGTAAAACCTTGCCAAGATACCCTGTCAATGTAGTAGGGCTCTACTGCAAGGATTTCTCATAACAGAAGAAAACAAAAAAAAAAAATAAGAGAGAAGGAAAAAAAGAAGAAAAGACAGCAATGCTCCCAGCCTCATTATGTTATTCTGCATTTTCATCCTCATAAACTGAATTGTTACTTGGATATGCACAGATGCACAAAAATAACAATTGTTCTTTCCCCTTGTCTGAATATTATTTGATCATATGCAATATTTCACTCTTTTCACTGATGTTTGTACAGTGTCAATTTCTTAAATCTCACAGCTACTATAGGAATAATTTTTTAAAAAAGCATAATTAAGCTACTCTAACAGTTTATCAAATTATGCTAAACATATTTATCACCAATACGGAGTTACTGTCACTCACAACATGCAAGGTGTGATTGTGAAAGTCACTTTGTAAAAGAGCAAATCAGCAGTATTTATATTTATATTGTTTGATTGTTGACAGTTTTTGGTCATGCCCTTGTGCTTTAAATTTTAAGGTCAGCTCAACTTATGGAAATCAATTATCCTTTTCAAGTTCATAAACTCTGAACTTATTAATTTAATACCTAAATATACCAACAGGCTAAAAATATTTTTCTTTGAGAAACTTTGGTGGTTTCAGCATATAATAAAAATTTCTGAGATTTATAGCTAAAATGTAATAAAGCTTTTCATTCCCTCAAGACATGAAAAAGCCATAATAAAGAAAAAATTCCAGATGGTAACATTGTTACAGATTTATAATAATATTTTATTAATTTTCTATCCCTTCCTTGGATTTTTTCCACTAAAATGTGCATCAAAGAATAAAAAATAATTCTATAATATTTTGGCTTGACGTTTAACACATATATTTTTCAAGATCGGCAAGAAAAAGCATTAGGGTTTTTATTTTACATGCCTTAGTCATCTGCTTACTTAATACTTAAAATAATCATGGAGTTCTTAGACTATCTTTAAAGCAAAAAAAAAAAGATTCATAGTAGAGATACCTTTGTTCCATATGCAGTACATGGAGAGAATTAAAAATATAAGTACAATTTAAACCCAGTTACAATGTCTACAAGGAATAATTTGCCTGAGGCTGAAATACAGGAAGCTGTAGAATGCAGCTGATAATAGGTAGCCAGTAAGAAGTGAGTGAAACTCAGAGGCTTCATTAAAGAAAAAAATTAAAGACTATTAAAGAAAAATCTGGATTTTTGTTATTCCTTTGAAACATAAACTTGAAGGAGAACTTGCTCTGGAGCAGACCCTTTTCCTAAAACACATATGTACGCTCTGTTTCCAGGTCTCATGGCTTTTCATGTAAATTTTATCTTGTAACTGCTTCATGAAAAGTGCATAAACTGACATGGCAACATGGAAAGAATCTCTCAAGTGTCATACAGAATCCCTCTCTTCTAGCACAAGGAATCTCAAAGACTTTACTGCATGTAGAGTAGCTTTGACAGCGCATGCAGAGGGAGAGGCAGTGGAACCGTACTGGGAAGGCTTCCCAGCAGTGGTATGCAAGTTTCGTGTCCACTATGTGGGACTTGACATAATTATCCAATGACTTTTAAAAATCTATGTCTTTAAATCTTAGTGTGAGTTTATTGGCTGTATTGAATTTTGGAAACGAGTGATGGCACATTATGTCACTGTGAATTGATAATACTTTTTCATAGCCAGCAGGACTAATTTATGAAAATTATCAGGATAAAGGAAAACTAAACAGAATTTCTTCACCCCTTTTTTACTTCAACAGAACGCAGACTGTTCAACTCACCTCTATGTCCACCTTGTGTTTTCAAGAATATTATGAGCTTTAATGTTATCAAGTTTTGTAAGTGAACATCAACCAATACATCTTCAGCACCCCATGTGGCACTTTGCTATACAATGCTTGTTTCAATCACATTACAAATAATATTTTTTTCCCTATAGCTCATAGACAAGTATTAGAATGGCACTACATAAAAAAATTCCAGTTTGAATTACTAGAATAAAAGGGAACCCTTCACAACCTTACAGTGTTGATTTTCCATTTCAGAAGCTCTAAAAAATATTACTTTTGCAGAAATAACCATCAAGCTGGGAGCAAAAAAGAAAACAGTATTTTCAAAAGCCAGTTAAAAGGTATGAATTAAACTATTGTTGAGACACTTCAGTGTTGTGCGTATGTATTTATATTTACCCAGAATTTACTGTGTTCTTCTTATGGTTAAAAGAGTGAATGTCTTCAAATGAAATTTATGAAAAATATACAAAGCACAAGGACCATTATCAGTATCTTGTCACATTGCTCTTCTGCCAGTACTGGAAGACTGTTACTACTAAAACATTCCTTGCTAAATCTCAAAATGTAAAACTTAAAATATGCATACTTACTAAATGTTTTAGCTCAGATACTTTAAATGCTCCAATCTAACTGATGTTACGTTTGTTGCATGTGATTTTTAAACTAGGCCATTTCTTTCTGGATCTGGAATAAAACTTCCATGTGATCAAACTTCCACGAAAACTTGTGAACATGTTAGATAATCTCTACCATGTCAGAAATCTTCACTAATCTTACAAGTCATGATCTTTGAATTTACACAGTACATGCATGAATAGAGTGAATGGTAGAAGAATGAGTAGAATTCCTGGAGTAAAGTCCAGAACATATATGTCCTTGACAGGCATGAGATCATAGATCTATATAATTTCTTCTGCATTAGACAGCCTAATTACCACTATGTTTCATGACAATACTGTGGGCAGATAAGAACAGAAGCTCTTATAGACTGATTTTAATCAAGTTACATTCAATGGACTGTAATAGAGAAAGAATATGAAAAGTTATGATTGAGTCTGGTGGGAATTTTCTGGATGTATTAATGATTCTTGTGGCTCTAGCTGGGAAACAGAGAGGTTGAGATTTTGTTTTCTTTAAGGAAAATTAGAATATCATTAACAAATAAAAAAAGTATGTATATCTGTGTTCAATATATACAAGAATATATTTTAGTAAGATTGTAAAAATTAAAAATAGAAATTCAGGCAAAATTTTTACAATCAATATTGCTTTATCGTAGTATTGAGTTCAGGATATTAGGTTATATCTGCCCTCAATTTGTGTCTCTTATATAAATACTTGTGGGAAATTCTGCATTGATAAGAAATACCTGGAAGAACATATGTCTGCAGGTTTTCCAACAGCTAAACCACAGGGGTTCTTTTTTGCATTCAGAGCTGAAAAGTATTATGCTCCCTGATCCACCAGTGGGTTGTAAAGTAAACCAAGATTATCTTAATCAGTACTCAGATTCATTGTCCATTTTTCCCCTCCACCTCTTTGACAGAGTAGCTGCAGAATTTCCTCTGAGTGTTATCCTAGGAAGTATTTTGAAAAGAAAGACACAGACACAATTTCTAATCACCTTAACTCCTCATCATTTTTTTTTTTTTTAATATTTATTCTGTATAGCATGGAAAGAATATTGTCAGGTACATTTGCAGCATCACTGCTATGTTGCCTGTATTAAATTAATAGAAAGTAGTCTTTGATAAGATTGTGACACCAAACGTGGAATACACTAGAGCTATTCTAAATGAGAGGAATAGTTAGTGAAAGTGTTTGAGAATGACAAGGGAAAAAACTATATGAATATAACTAATAGAAGTGACAAAACAACAGCATGAAATATTCTCAGAGGCTTTGTCAGCCTAAAATTCTAGGCAAATATACACTGCAGGAGTCATCAACTTCTGAAAAATCTCCAATAGTAATAAAGTCATTATTCTGAAATATTTGGGACAAACTATGCTTGTCTAACACAAGGCCTTCAGGGAATCCCTTTGGCAAGTGTTCAAGGGCATCGATCTCTGAAGAGTTCCACAGACATTAGAATAAAAAATTATCCACATACACCATGCTGTAGGACCTGTAGGACATCAATCTAGTTAAAAGTCCAAGGACGTGTCCCTGTAGAATTCCCCAGGGTGTCAGAGGCAAGAGTATCTCTGCGCAACATTGCAGATTCTTCATAATTACTGCAGAGATATTACCAGGAGAACTGCTACAGGGAACAAAAAGCCTTTGAGTCACATATCTGATATTATTCCCCTGGTTATATCAACGTGACACACTGTTGTACAGACCATTGTGGTGTAGGTTGGACATGTGGACATGTGGAATGATTTTCAAATGTACTATAATATGGATCTGAGGGAGCAGTTTGCATAATGAGTCTCAAATAATGAATTCCATTGCTCTTTATCGACAGGATCCATAGAGCACACACTAGGCTATCTTGTAGCCCACAAATATGCGTGTAAAGAATACATTATATTAACTGAAAGATAGATTGTGGCCAAGCACACTGGTAGGATGGACGTTCTGAGCAGCCACAGGGAAAACACTGTCTCTCAGCCTTCAGCTTCCCAGGTGTGGAAAGTAACAGTCATTGTCAGTTTTCAGACTGAAAATTGATTTCTGACTGCTTCATGCAGCAGTTTATATCTGCTTTTTTTTTTAGTTAAAATCACAAAGTAGGAAGGAAAATAGTTCAGCATTAGGATGAGTTTGTTAAGTCTTCTAAATATTTGTTTCTAAATCTTCATCTGTCTTTAAAAATTATTGGCTCAAAGACACTGCCTGAAGCTGAGAAATTTGCATGTCAGTATGTATAAATTCATACCTAAAGATGCAAGGTTTTGTGATAAAAGTTCATCTACACTTCTACAAAGGAGCACAGGGACACAAAGGCAGGTGGGGACCTGAAAGTGAGGACACCCTGTCCCAGACTTTCACAGGATGGTCCCAGGAGACTCCCAGGCCCTGGGCCAGGTGTGAAACCCATCAGGAAGAGTCAAGGAGCAGCTCTTCAGACTACCTTTGGGACTGAGAAGGGATCACTGCCTAGAGGTATGAGACACATTTTGGGTTTCAGGGGAAGTACATTTTGGAAAGCACAAGATTTACTGTGGGATACTTAGGGGAAGAAGTGAAGGTGGGAGGAAGAAAGGCAGTGAAGTAGTTGCTTCGGGCAGGACCAAAAAAAGGATCATAGAGCAATGAGAGCATAAAAAGGGATGATTCTGTGTAAACACGTGGCTAGTTGTTACGCTTGTCTGGCAATGCTCTGCATCTCATCAGTGCAGTCTGTCCTACCTTATAAAACGTTATTTCCAACTCCTTTCCTAGTAGATGGACTCTTGGTTCAGTATTGGGAGAGAGGGAGGCACAGAGTCTGAATGCCAGCCCCTGAAGTAAGCCTGCAGGTCAGCAGGCTGTGGAGTCATAGTACCAATAACTGGAGATAACAGAGTGGACTCACGTGCCAACAGCTAGAGTGGGACTTTAGGTCACAGGGATCTGTGTGCCCATGCTGTCAGGATCTGGATCAAGGGCCGGTGTGTAGGTGAGTGTGTGATCACTAGCAAACATCAAGTCAGACTAGTCAGAGAGCAGACAAAGCAGCCTGGAAGTCCAGGCTGCTTGTGAGTCTCTAAGGGTGAGATCGAGGTGAAATTGTCAGTCAAATAGACCAGTGATATCATGGCCATCTTTGGGTGTGTAAGCGTCCATGTGAGTATCTGTGCATTTGTGTGTGTGTGTGTGCGCACATAAGTGATGCAGTCTGTACTGGAAGAGGCTGCAAACATGTTGAAGCTGTCCAGAAATGTGGGGGACAATAAAAAGAGTTTTTTTCAAATATATTAATGTCAATAGGCATTATAAAAGTAACATGGGCCCATTACAGTATGAAGATGCTCACCTCACAAACAGGGACAGAGAAAAGGCAGAGGTATTTAAAGCTTTCTTTCCCTCTGTTTTCAACATAGATGATGGAACAAGGGGGCCTCAGTGCTCTGAGCTGGAGGACCATAACTGCAAGAATGATCAACTCCCAGTCAACCCCGAAGCTGTGTGGGATCTGCTGCTCCAGCTGGATCCCTACAACTCAATGGGGTCTGATGGGATTCATCCAAGAATCCTCAAAGAGCTGGCTGATGTCATCACAAAACCTCTCTTGATAGTTTTTGAGTGGTCTTGGGAATCTAGAGAGATCCCAGCTGACTGGAAGGTGGCAAACTTCCTGATTTTCAAGAAAGGCAAGAAGGAGGACCCTATCAGTCTCACTTCAGTGCCTGGCAAAGGTATGGAAAAGATTATTCTGGGAGATATTGAAAAACACTTGAGAGACAACACAGTCATTGGGCACAACCAGCAGGGCTTCATGAGAGGAAAGTCCTGTTTATCAAATCTGATTTCTTTTTGTGACAAGGTAACCTACCTAGATCAAGGGAAGCAAGTTGATGCAATCTTTTTGAATTTCAGCAAAACTTTTAGTACTGTCTCTTACAGGATCTTTCTGGACAAAAAGTCCATCATACATCATGTGATGGGTGAGCAATTGGCTCACGGGTTGAGCACAGAGGGTTAATAGTGAATGGGGTTGTACTGGGTTTCTGTGGCCAGGTCTTGGTAGTGGGAGTGTTACAGGGGAGCCTTTTGTGAGAAGACACCAGAAGCTTCCCCCGCCACATGTCCTGCAGAGCCAATGCCAGCCAGCTCCAGGATGGACCTGTCGCTGGCCACGGCTGAGCCAATCAGGAGTAATGTGATAGTTACACCTCTGTAATAGCATATTTAAGCAGGGAAAGAAAGTTATTGGAGAGAGGAAAATTACAGCCAGGGAAGAGTGGAGTGACAACATGTGAACAACAATGTAGACACCAAAGTAAGTGCAGAAGGAGGAGGAGGAGGTTCTTCAGACTCTGGAGCTGAGGCCCCTGCAGCCCGTAGAGCAGATTGTGGTGCAGACTGTGGTGCAGATTGTGGTGGAGCAGCTGTGCCTCTGCAGCACATGGAGGACCACAAGGGTGAAGAAATCCAGAGATCCACGCTGGAAGAGGTAGATGCTCGAAGGAGATTGTGACCCCGTGGGAGGCCCATGCAGGAGCAGAGCCCTGGCAGGGACCTGCTGCCCAAGGAGGGAGGAGCCCACGCTGGAGCAGGTCTCCCTGGTAGGACTTGTGATCCTGTGGGGGACCCAAGCTGGAACAGCTTGTTCCTGAAGGACTGCACGCCGTGGAGAAGTGACCCATGGGACAGCAGTTTGTGAAAAACTGTTGCCTGTGGGATGGACTCACGCCAGATAGGTTTGTGAGGGGCTGTCCCTCATGGGAGGGACCCCATGGAAAGCAGGGGACAGACTCCTCTCTCTGAGCAGTGACAGAAACAACAACTGACAATTCCCATTCCTCATCTCCCTGCACTGCTGTGGGGGAGGAGGTAAAACTTGGAAGGAAGGAGGGGTGGGGTAAATTGTTTTTAAGATTATTTTACTTCTCACTCTTTTGCTCTGATCCTGTTAGTAATAAATGTAGTTAATATCCTCACATTGAGTCTGTTTTACCCATGATGGTGATCGGTAAGTGACTTCTCCCAGTTCTTACTTCAGCTCATGAATCCTTGGTTGTATTTTGTTTCTTCTGTCCAGTTGCAGAAGGGTGGGAGAGAGCAGCTTTAGTGGGTACCTGGCAACCAGCCAGGGTCAACCCACTATAGGGTAACATCAGACTGGTGGCCTGTCACTAGTGGGGTTCCACAGGGCTCCATCTTAGACCCTGTGCTCTTCAGTATCTTCATAAATGACTTGGACACTGGACTGGAAAGGACACTAAGCAAGTTTGCAGATGATACAAAACTAGGAGGAGCTGTTGATTCCCTCGAAGGCAGGGAGGCCCTGCAGAGAAACTTTGACAAATTAGAGGACTGGGCAATCACCAACCATATGAAGTTCAACAAGGGAAAGTGCCGTATTCTGCACCTGGGATGGGGCAACCCTGGATGTACGTACAGGCTGGGGAATGAGATGCTGGAAAGCAGTGCTGTGGAAAGGGACCAAGATGGTTACAGGGATGGAACACCTCTCCTAGGAGGAAAGGTTGGGAGGATTTGGTTTGTTCAACCTGAAAAAGAGAAGGCTTCAGGGTGACCTAATATATATATATATATAAAGTATTAGGAACAATTTCTTTACTGTGAGGGGGATGAGGCACTGGAACAGATTGCCCAGAGAAGTTGTGGATGCCCCATCCATGGAAATGTTTGAGACCAGGCTGGATGGAGCTCTGAGCAACCTGGTCAAGTGAAAGGTATTTCTGTCCACAGCACAGGGGTTGGAATGAGATGATTTTTAAGGTCCCTTCCAGCCCAGACCATTCTGTGATCCTATGATTCTGTTATTCTGTGTCTCAAAGGACATTGAGGGGCTGGAGCAGGTCCAGAGAAGAGCAATGAGGCTGGTGAAGAGACTCGAGCACAAGTCCTGTGAGGAGAGGCTGAGGGAGCTGGGGTTTAGCCTGGAGAAGAGAAGGCTCAAGGGAGACCTCATCACTCTCTACAACTATCTGAAAGGAGGTTGTAGTCAGGTGGGAGTTGGTCTCTTTTCCCAGGCAGCTATCAGTAAGACACGAGGGCATGGTCTCAAGCTCTGCCAGGGTTGGTTTAGGTTGAATATTAGGAAGAAATTCTTTACAGAGAGGGTAATCAAACATTGGAATGGGCTGCCCAGGGAGGTGGCAGATTCTCCGTCCCTTGAGGTATTTAAGAAGAGACTGGATGCGGCACTTAGTGCCATAGTCTAGTAACTGGTGGTAGTGGATCAAGGGTTGGACTTGATGATCTCAGAGGTCCTTTCCAACCCATCTGATTCTATGATTCTAAAAATTGATCTAAAGCTAATAAGATCAACAAATTTTAGACTAATAAAACAATTTTAAAATACCATAAAAGAAAAAAATTCATTTCTAAACCAAAAAAAAATCAGTCATATTGGAGTTCGACATGTTAGAAACATCCACTCCATTCATAAGCATCTGTTGTCTAGAAATACTTAAATTACCACTGAATTTTATAAAGTGATCAACTTTGCATAGCACCTTGAATATCATTGAGGTGTGATATTTTTTATAATAGAGAAGAGACAAGAGTTGCAAAATTGATGGTCTTTTACTGAAACAAAAAATTTGTAGCAGCTGAATATCTGTTTATTATTCTTATTTTCCTACCTGCATCTTTCTAATTTGATTGCTTTTCAGAGATAGGGTGTCTTACCCTTTATCTCTCTTTTATGATCCTCACCCCAAATGAGAAAAAAGTCTGATTCCTAATGGGACATTTTTTTTCCAAAATAAAATATTTAGTTTTTGGAACAGACTTTTAGCATCTATGCATTTGAGCGTGCTGCCAGGCATTCAACTTTTTTTTTTTTTTTAAGAAGGTAGTATGAAGTTTGGATAATATTTTGTATAGGTAACACCATTCAGTCTTAGGGGGAGTTTTCCCTTGAATGTGTGTTTCTTAGAGGCATCCTGAATGGCTTTAAAATCAATATACATAAATGCAGGATAAAATTATTTATCTAAGTGACAGTACAGCCAAGGCTTGGGATTTTTGGCAGATCCTGAATAAAGAGTACAATGTGACTGAAGTCCACTGGAGACCTACCCTCTCTTTGGTTCAGAGCACTGAGGGTTAATTGAGAGCAGAGCCATGAGAATGAAATCCAGAGAATGTGCTGGAGTTCATTGCTTTCTTGAAGTCAAGTGTTAATAAAAGTTAAATTACCCATAGTAAAATATGCTTTGTTCTTTCTTTGTGCTTGTTCAGAATGTGTTCATTCAGAAGGCATTATGTTCAAATGTCAGATTTATCTGTGAGTCAGAGAACTGCTTGTAATAAACTTGCTATAAAAGAAATAAAAACATTTTAAATAATATTTAATATTTAAAATAACTTCTACACAACACGTGTTGAAAAAAGCTCATAATAGAAACCTTCATACATCATAGCATTTTGATTCCTGGTTGCATCATTTCATACTTACCTATGGTTTACATACAAAAAATTTTATTCAAACTTTCCACAGAGATGTAAAGGACCAAGCATCTAGATTTTAAACAGTGTTAAAATAACCTTGCTTATGCCATGAATCTCTATGATATTATCTATATCTTTACATTTACTCTTTGTTTTTCATTACATGATGCAACCAAGGGAAAACATTTGGATCTATAATATCCAGAATTTCTCCTTAAAAAACAATTCTTTTGGAAGTAAGCTTGCTTATACTTCCAATACTGCTGATACCTGAACAATTACTTCTTTTTGGTTTAGATCCTGTGAAGCCACAGAAGGAGAAAGAGACTACTTGTAGCAATTCAAATAATGGATATTTCAGTATAAAGAAATGCCCTAAGCAAATTGCAAGCCATAAATAAAACTATTATTTAAAAGATATCAAACAGGTTTCTCCAGCAAAACATTCAGTGCAATTTGGTAGATGATTGTCATTGGCTCCTACTTGAATGAAATTTCTCTCTTAAAAGCTTGAAATTTCTTTCATCAGTATGAAATTAAATGAGGAAAGTTAAAAGTAATTACATATAACAGTATGCCTTGTAATTAAAACTTTTTTGCTAGGACAATAATATTTGTGCATATATATATATCTATATATCTATCTCAGAGCATATTGACTGAATTTTGTATAACAGCAATCAGTGGAGATAATTAAAACCAAACATCTGAATATACAATGAAGTGAAATAATGTTTTCAGAATGAAAAGCACAAAGTTCTTTTACCTATATCATCTTAGAGGATAATTCTGTGAACAACTGTGAAATAAAGAGGATTAAGCCTGTTTCCATGCTGTGTTGATTATTGTTCATCTGACAGCTAATCAATACCTGAATAAGTCCCTTCAACTGAATGGCAAAGAGTATTTTTGATTTATTATTTTCATTCCTTGCTATGAAGCCAAAGTGTCAAGTATTGGTAAACGTCTTCGTTCAGAGCTGAAGGTGGTCAAAAGATTCCACTAGAGCCGATGGTGGTCCCTCAATAGGGAATATCTAGAGTGCTAGAAATTATAACATCAAAGTCAAAGGTAAGAGTATGGTGTGAATGCTCTTTTGAAATCATCAGATCTGCAAAACACTTAAAGTGAAAAGTAGGAGGGAAAAGAAAGTTGCTTAGGAGCCAACAGGAAGCAACAGATGCATTTATGCTTCTGAAAAGTTTGGTGTAAACACTTTCAATGTTCATTTTGTGATTTTTTTTTTTTGTTGTTGTTCTGCCCAGTATGAAGCTCACAGGAAAGATTTTATATGGATTACAAAATACAAGGCCTTTTCAAATTACAGATAGACTACAGGTGCTCTGAATCTCAAATTGTCAATACCAGGAAAAAGTGAAATGGCATGTTTCAAGGATGATAGTAACTCAGCTGAAACTATCAAAAAAATCAACCTGTGAAATACAGTGAGAGCTGCTGGTTCCAGGCTGTTCATTCTTCAAAGTGATAAGACTTACTTCTGAAAATATCGTGTCAATTTGCAGGTGATGTCAG
This sequence comes from Cephalopterus ornatus, assembly GCA_013396775.1. Classification (NCBI taxonomy): domain Eukaryota; kingdom Metazoa; phylum Chordata; class Aves; order Passeriformes; family Cotingidae; genus Cephalopterus; species Cephalopterus ornatus. The sequence goes on from VZRE01004070.1 coordinate 12,639, forward strand.
AGTGAATACATTTGGCTCCTTTAGTGAAGTGATTCCCATTTTTTTTTCCATGTTAGACCACTATATATCATAGTTTTATTTATTTATTTCTCTAGAAAATATTTATTTTCTTCAAGTATTATTTCAGCATTTCCAAACTCTTCAGAAGATTTTACATTCATAGTCTGTATATACTCCTGTTTCTCAGGTTATCTATGCTCAACCACAGTATTTATAAGATTATATAATGTGCATGAATTAACATCATGACATCAGTCAAAACTTAAAACTCCCTTGCCTCCTTTGCCTCTTGTAGTTAATGTCCTGTGTAGTTGTGCCAATATGAAAGACTACGATAAGTTACTCTCTTCTATGGTGATGACTCAGTTCCCCTTGCTTGACACGACGTGAGGGCAAAAATATGGTTCCGTTGTTTTCCTGATTGCTTGCTTCACAGTTATAGTAGGAAGAAGTAAGCAAAATATCTCTTCCTCTGTAAGAAGATGCATATTAATTTTCTAGTTACAAAAGAGTAAGGCTATGTCCTTACCTGTCTACACAGAGGAGAAATTACGTTTTCAAAAAGCTGAATAACTTATGAACCTAAGATTCATTATTTCCCTCTAAGATTCAGACTCCTAAGCACATAAATCACTTTTAAAATATTATGCTAAGTTATACTCTGGGCCTCCGAGATAAGAAAGGTAAGATCCATGGAAAAAAGTATTTAGCAAATGCAGTTTTAACCACCTAAGGGAACCAAAAGGAAATAGGAGGATGTTTTTCTATGACTCAGATACATTAAACTCTAGTCCTTCTAGCACTGACTTGGATAATATTTCTACAACAAAACAGTGGAGGGTTGCTTGGTAGTATCTCAAATTTGACAACAAGTAGGAGCTTACTAGTCACACTTTGCATCATTATCATATATATTACATTCTGTAATGACATGGAATAAGGTGCATATCAGAAGATACTGTAACTAATGAATGATAAAATGTTAAAAATATCTCTTTCATGAGATTTATTTTGCTTTTATAAGGTAAATTGACCTAGGGAGAGTGTGTGCCCTCCGAGGAAGAAATGGGAGTGCAACACTTGAATAATAAATATTTGGTTTACTCAAGGACCTAGGGTAAGAAAACATGCGAAAGTACTCAGTTCACTGTGGCGACACATCCTCAAGTTACAGTATATGTACTGAAGTTTTATATCAACCTTTGACTGTAACTTTTGAAAAAAGGGTATGTATATGACTGAGAATCCTGCAGTTGCAATTTTTTTTCCTGAGACTGTTCTATGAGGCAGATATTACCTAGCTTAATATTCCTGCATTTTGACTATAAGCACGGCCTCATGCAGTCTGGAATTTGATCTGGATAATGATATTTCAAGTTTAAGCTACATTTTTTCTCATATTATATATTAATATTTAGCAATTACTTTGCATAAACACAGAGGCTGAAATAAGGGAAAAAATTATCCCATAAAAGTCAAAGTCAATGTATTTGTCAGGAACAGGGCCTAAGATATTTATTTTTTTCCAAAAAGGGAATTTAAATATTGAACTACTTAAAAATGAACATTAAATATGTTAATTTATGTATTCTGTATTAAAAATATTTTTTGAACTAGTAGTCTTCTCTAGGAACTATTTGCATTTGTCCATTGAAATAGGTCCATTTTTAATACTTTTTAAATAGATACACCATGTCCAAAGGGAAAGGAAACACCCAGAAGTCAGGATATACAGCTCTGCAGTGATTTACTACAGCAATCTCCAGTTTTACTTTAGATGATGTGTCTTCATAAATTCAAAGTGTTAGCCTCTGGAAATTTCCTTGGAAACAAGAGCATTGTGGATGAGTACTTGGCTTTGACCCAGAGCTGAGTCATAAGCAGTTTTGGCATCTGTAAGAGAGTCAAAGATCTCCCCTGAAGTTAGCAGCACAAACTTAATTCTGTGCATAACCTCCACAAGCCACTTCTGACAGGATTGTTCTCATGTATCCCAGGAATCTAAGTGACATGTCTAAAGTAGGCCTTACTTTTCCTCTTCTGCCACTTGAAAGTGAATGCAAAGAGAAAAAAAAGACACAACAGGAGCGATAGTTTCAAAGAGATGGGCTATCATGATCATGTCTGTTTAAAACAGTGGACTGCTGATTTCACCTGTGTGCTACCATCATGTAGAGAGGAGACGTAGATTTGTCCTTTTCTTTGTGACTGCAAGGAGCTTACTCGGGGACTAGGAAGGGCAACTGGGAGACCTGAATTTCTGGCTACCTACATGTTGCTAATTGCGGATGCAGTGCGTTGTACTCCCTCAACAAACCAGAGAAACTTCTTTCCTAGCATAGGCATTTTAGCAGGGCCCAGTCAGCTGAGTGTATGACATAAATATCTTTGTATTGTTCTTTCCTCACCTGCAAAATGAAGCTACTGTTCTTATTCATAATATACTTATGAAGCAAATTTAAGTTTTCATTCAAAAAAAACCCACTGCTGTTCATCTGCATATGAACTGGAGCTCAGTATAGTTACCAGACACATACATAACACTGAATCTTGTCAGTAATTGGCTGTTTACATGCAAAACCAGGATGAAAGCTAAGAGATAGTTAGCATAAATTATGAACATTATGTTAGATCCCAGGCAGCAGGATGCTATATATACACTGAAGCTTTTTTCATTTTTCCTCAGGACTTAAAGTAACAACAATGTTGGTTTTTTTTCCTTGCATTAAGATATTCTACATACGAACCAGTTTTTAAATATATTTATGTACAAAATTATTTTAATATTACAAAAATTGTTTTGTTCTTGTCATAGTTCTTGTGAGTAGCAGCTCAGTTTTCATTACTGGTATGAGGCATTTTTAATTGCATGCTCAATTTCGGCAGTATTTGAAAAATGGAATGTCCTTGTGAATTAAGTTTGGATTCAGGAATACATCTTGCTGTTCTTTCATTCAGAAGAGCAGACCAGCCTTTTTGTTTGTTTGTTTATTTGTTTATTATCTACACAGGTTTGGAACAAATTTATTATGGGATGTCTGAAGTTCCTTAGTGAATCTCAAGGTAATCTCATCTCTAATTCTTTTATACAGTAGCTATTTAATCTTCTTTATGGAGAGGACAGAATGACCTTATTCTTTGCTTTTCCTAATAAAACTTCTTATGGTTGAGAATTTCAATGAGTTGAAAAAGGAATTTTGTCTTACAGAAAAACGAAAACATAGAAATGTCTCTGAAGTAGGAAGAACATTTTCCTCCTAGGCTTTAAATGAAAAATAGAAAAAATACTTGGTTTTGCTGCTCTTGCCCTTCCAGGGTTATTTTCTGGGAAAGATTGGCCTGTAATGCAGAAAATTGCATTTATCTTTTCCATTTAATTCAGGGATATTCAGATGTATGGTAAGGCTGCAATATAGAAATATGTCCTAAAATCTATTTTCATCAAATAAATTATTTTATTCACTGATTTTAACTACTTAGCATTGTGTCCAGTTCTTCTTTTAAAATGACAGATACTGTCAACATTCATATTAAATTTCTTTCCTTGAACAGATAAAAAAGTCAAGTTTGACAGGGTGTCAAAACTCTGGAATGATTTAAAGAAAAATCCTTACAAACAGAAAAATATATTTAAGGTGAATCATTGTTAGTCCTTTTGACAGACAAAAATAACAACTGGTTACTGCTTCCACTTCAGCAAAAGTAGCATGAATGCATAGATTAATCTGTAAAATGGTCCAGAAGATACCAGAATTTTTAAAATCATGTTATTTACCCCAAATTACAGCTTATCTAGAGAAGAAGTGCAACTTTATATATACCTGCCACAATCCAAACAAATTAGTTTAATCATCATTGGTCCAGTTCACTGCTTTGGAATGATGACAAGTTAGTTATAGTGGGTGTTGCATCCCCATATTTGTGTATCTCTCTGTGTGTTTGTGTGTACACCTGTTTGTATGGGTGAAGGATACACACAGAAAGAGTGAATAGAAATAACAGTAATAAAAGTAACTGTCATCTTCAGTAAAAGGCAGACATATGCACAGTTTTGAAAATCATGGATTTTGGAACAGTGCATGAGGAGGAATCAAATGCCCTTTGCTCCTTCTGTCCAGCCTTTAATTTCAAGAAGCTTTTATTTGTACTTGCTGTGATATACAAAACTGAAGGGAATGTCTCGTTATTTGGATAAGCATTATGTTACACAAGTAAATTAAAGACTTACCCTACAATGTTTCAAAGATTCACACAACAATGCGTATTCTTTAAAATATGATTTTACCAATTGCCTTGTAAAATAAATAAGAGAGGGTTTTTGGAGCTTTTATGAAACATTGTCCTTTAACTGCTTGGTGGCACTTACTACCTTCCTGTTTTATATGTTCTTCACTGTAAAGCCAAAAAAGAACACTTGGCAGATCTATTTAGATTTCCCAAAATCAAAGATCTCTTTAATCCATGATGGAAAAATACACACAGATAGTCTGAGATCACTGATGTTTCCAAATCCTGAATTAAGGATGGCAGTGTTAGAACAAGAATCAAAATACATACAAACATGCCAGACATTGATCATTCTTTCAAAAGCACAGCCTAGAACTTCAGCTTAGAGAGGAGTAAGTTATTTCTGAAATCCTGTTTATCTCAAAGTCTCTCAGAAATATTGCAATGTATTTTAATCAATATTAAGAGGTCATTATGTTAGTGCGGGAAAAAATAACCAGAATGCTATTAATTCAATAATTCAATAATTAAATATAGCATCTGAATGTATTTATTCAACTACCCCCTTCATCTTATCAGTCTATGTTCTGACTTTTTTTTTTTTTTTTTTACTGTTGTCACCAGTT
>VZRE01004074.1:0-22523 GCA_013396775.1 Cephalopterus ornatus
TGGATTTCCCTTATTCGTGTCTATAACATTAGGAACCATGTTGAAAACACAAGCTTTCAAACTGACAGCAGTTGGCGTAGGCTCCGTAGCTTGCACAGATAGCATGAACTAAATTTTCAAGGTCTTCAGAGGAAAAAGGTATGGGTACTGAAAATAAAAGTTTAGCATTGATTGGTTTTAATAGGCTGTCATATGGATGAGTGAATCTTATTACTATATGCTGCGCTACCAGAAGAGCCCTCAGAAATTAACACATGTTCTATTCCTTTCCATTTTGTCTTTGTAGAAGGAAAGGTTCCAGTAAACAGGAGCCCAGAAGCTTATTGGAGAAGCTGCGCTGGGTGACCCTTGGTTACCATTATAACTGGGATACTAAGGTATTGAAATTAAATTCTTCTCCATTTTTGTTAGCTGTAAGCACTTAAAATGGCAAACAGAGGAGAGCATCATCAAATAAAATGCTTATGATTCTACAAGACAGTCTTGAGGAAAGGCTGTAACAAACTATGCTTTTTAAGAAAATTTTAATCTGTATTAGTTCACTGTGAAGGATTTAACAGCATAAATCCATTGCTGCATTCTTTCCTTTGAGAATTAACATGATAGCATACACTCAGCTCTAGACTTGCAACTCTTATTTCAGGGTAAGTGAGCATTTTTACCCTACCAAAAGGCATGATCACAAAAGCCTTGTTAAGTACTTAAGGTCAGAGTGACTTCTGAGAAACTACTCCTCTTTGAAGGGATGAACAGGAGCAAGAAGAGACTGCTGCTCCTGTGATTTTGAACTTAAATGAGTCTGAACCAGTCTTACCAACTAACAGCTGTTTTGAGGCTCCTGATGAAAATAAAATGGTTTTCATAAGACTGAGTTAGGTGGAGGTTGAGAAAGACTGGCAGAGTGGATATGCATCGTATCAGTACACTGAAGGTAACCAAATCTGCTTGTAGCCTTTTATTTACCAGATCAACCTGTTATTGAATGGCCTTAATAAAAGAGTAGGTATTCTCTTCCAGTCCTCTCAGAATCACTCATGGGAGAGAGGAAAAGTAGTTTTGCAGTTGACTCCTGTTTCTTATTCTTCAAAAATGAACAAAGATGCTTGTTTCATAGCTCTCTTGATGTGCTACAGAACTGTCTTTCCGTTGGCAGTTTTAGGTTGCAACTGAGAAGATCCTCAGGCTATTGGTACTAATCTTACTGACTTCAGGTTTAGCATCTAGATATAATGATTAACTCCATGATTAATTGAATCTCTGGCAGTCTCAGCATAGGCCAAGAATTTAATGATAAGAGGTAGACTTGCTGTGGTTCTGCCTGTGTTGTAGTCATTTTCTATGCAAAAGTTATGTCCTTCTCCGTGACTATCAGCCAGACTTTTGAGTTCTTGTTCAATGTTTGTTTCCAATTGTATTTGCTGCTCTGATGTGTTGGGTGTGGCTTTGTTTTTTTTTTCCTTACTCTCCTTCTTCCAGAAGTACTCAGCAAATCATCACACTCCTTTCCCCTCAGACCTTGCATTCCTGTCAGAACAAGTGGCTGCAGCCTGTGGTTTCAGGGGTTTCCAAGCCCAAGCAGGAATCTTGAACTACTATCATTTTGACTCTTCACTGGGAATTCATGTGGATGAGTCTGAACTAGACCATTCTCGGCCCCTTCTATCATTCAGGTAAGTCAAGAAAAGCACCTGAGTGTTGTGGAAAGATTAGTGGCTGTTTTCTAGGGTTGCATATGGTTATAGGAAGCCAGTATGCTTTAGTTTGCTAAGTGGGTATATAATAATCACTCTCTGAAGACTTGAATAGTAGAAGACTGTAGTTTTTCTTTGAGGACTGCTTGAGTAGTGTGGATGTAGTGCCTGGAGTGGAAGAACTCTTTGCACAGAGCACTGTTCTGCTCTAAAGCAGCAGAGTGTCACTTGCGCAAGGATGAAATAACTCAGCAGAGCTTCAGACCTGGCAGGGCAAGTGCTCACACAGTGCCTATCCTGAACCAGGCCTCTTAGTCTGTATTCCATGTTCTAATTGCAAAGTTGTTACTAGGAGTCCATCTGGTTTTCGTGATTGCTTGGGGTTTTTATAAAGGGATTTAGCTACTGATATTTTCTTACTGTAGAGATAGTTGTTCTCTACCTAAATTTGTTTTCTCTTCTCTCTCCATCCTTATACCATCTCTAGTTTTGGGCAATCCTCAATATTTTTGCTTGGGGGCCGTAAGCGGGAGGAGGCCCCAACGGCGATGTTCATGCACAGTGGAGATGTCATGGTGATGTCTGGCTTGAGCCGCCTGCTGTACCACGCTGTTCCCCGGGTGCTCCCCAATCCTGAGGGGACAGTCCTGCCTTCCTGCCTCGACCAAGCACTTCCTTCAGACCTTCCTCTTGGCTCAGTCATTGAACACAGCTCTGATGAGGACTGGCAGGTGTGTGCCAAGTACCTGCAGTCTTCCCGCATTAATATGACTATTCGGCAGGTGTTGGCTGAGGGTCAGAAATTTCCAGAGGAATCTGACACAAATGGAAAGGGCCAAGCACCATCTGAAGACAGTCACCATGAGGAGAACAGCAGAGGCAAGAGACATAAACCAAGTACAGTCAGCTGAGACCAGGAGCTTGTGCTGGCATGGACTGGACAGGCAACCTCTATATGGAATTAGGAACTAATGTCATACTGCAAGTCACTTGTCTGTATTGGGATAATAAACTTGTGCAGAATAAATGTAGTCCTGCTTGCTGTAAGAAATAGGTGGGGGGAGAAAAATAATTTAAAATGATAAGAAGGGTTAAGTTCAGGACTGAGACTCAGGAGATGAACTCTACTGCATTTTGTTGCAGATGTTTACTCTGTTCCCTTTAAAATATCTGTATGTCAGAAAATTTTAAGCTTGGCTAAGCTTAAACGGTTTAAGCTTTTGGTTAAGCCTAGTTTAAGCTTTGTGAGTGATGCTCTTTAAGTATTTTGAAATCACTGGGCAGAAAGTGTAGCAAAAAATACATAAATGCTATGTATTAAAGAATCTTGTTTGGCTTGTAAAGCTCAGCTGAAGTGCAGTAGCAAATATGAATGAGGATAGGCTGCTATGGATGTGAGACTTACCTGCAGCATTTTGAAGAGGATTACCTCTACAGCAAAAATTGGTTCAGTGGTCAGAAACTGGCAGCTCCCTCAAATGACACCTGCTAGAACCTTACTGTAGTTCTGTGCTCTCCTTTTTCCTGCTTGCACCCTCTCAGCTGCAGCAGAATCTGCTTTTAGGAGTGGTACTGGACATTTTTTCATATCTCAGATTTTAGAGAGAAACAACTGGGGGCAATATCTACTTAGAATATCTAGTAGCTCCCAGCTGGGTCTCCTCCCAACAGTAAGTATGTGACTGAGCCCAATATCTCTGTTCTTTCAAAACTGCCCCCCCGCCTTAAGTGCCTGTGGATTATGGTTCCCAGTCCCAAGCTAGCATCTTTAAGGAACAGAATGACTTGCAAATAGAAGCAATGAAGTTGTAAATTAAGTACCTAAAAAATTAATCAGTGACTATCTCTGTCACCCAAAGATAAATATATTGAAACAAAGAAAAGCACCAGCTTTTGTGCCAGTTCTTTTTAAGACTCAGACTTTCCTATCTGCTTTTTAATGCAATTTTAATTGTTGGAGTGGAATGCACTATCCCTGGGGTATTTTGTTGCACTTTCCCAATGAATAAACTTAGTTGGTTTTTAAATTAAAGATCTCTTATCAGTTTTGGGCTGGCTATTTTCTTCCTTTTTCTCTCTGTTAGTTATTTCAGTGTATTGTTAATGCTGCTGCATCCCTTGTGTAGTTCCCTCCAGGCTTCTTTCGGATCTACTGCCACTGCCATCTGCCAGCTCTGGTGGAGGAGCCCTGCATATGTCTGCAGGGCTTCTCTGCTTCTGGGCAGCTCAGGATTTGTTGGGCAGTTGCAGAGAGGTGTTGCCTGCAGTACCAAAGTCCAATTTAGTACATATGTGGCAGTTTTTTCCTCATGGGTAAAGTGTCTGGTCTTCTTATTTCATAGCAGGTGAATGTGTGTTCGTGTGCTATTAATTCCTTATAAAATACTGCAAAGAGTTCCAGTAACCTACAGTCTAAAATAATCAGATGTGTGTTTCAGTATCTTATTCTATGTTAGACGTGTCCTTTTTGTATCCTAGGCCCGGTGTATTTACAGCTGTGCCCTAGAGGCAGTGAATGTATTATGCAGGGAGGTTACAATATGACCAGAAAGGAAAGTTGACTAAGTCAGGCTCAGAAAACAGCAAAGTTCCATTTTAATGGCACCTGAAGGTGGGGAAGGGGAGAGGAGTATCTGTCTTCCTGACAGAAGACAGACTGTGTGTTCTTCACTCTTGAGAGGGGAGCAAAAGTCATCCAACTCTCTCATCTCTGAAGATGAGAGTAGGCAGAGTCATGGAACCAGAAGGTGATGCATTGGAGCTGGTTTCTTCACATCACAGGCTGAGGTCTAAGTCCAGGGTTCTTATTTCTTATGTCTTCTGTTCCCTACAAATATGTAACATACAACAAGCAATAATTTATTTCAGGATTCAGTTGTTCCTGTGACTCAAGGACAAGAAAACCATACTGTTTATCCTCTGCAGTTTAAAATTGTAGTAAATGCTGGAAACTACTGATGGCATTTGTTTGTGAAAAGTATCCAGTCCATTGAAGCCTTATGTTTAGATGTGACTGAGTCGAGAATTTGCTGAGTTACTGACTTGCAGTCAAGCTGGTTACCTAATGCCATTGTGAGAGAGACAGCTCTGATCTCATTCTGTATCAGACACCTAGAAAAAGAAAAGTCCACAACCCAGAAATGGGTATATGGGAAATGACCCAGAAAAAAAAAAGGCATCAATGTACAAAGAGAAACAATAATAAGAAGAAAGAATTTCCTGAACTGCCAGCCCAGCAGGATCATTGATTCTGTGACTACAGCAGAGTGGAGTACAAATGAGCAAACCACAGGACTTCTGTGGGCTCTGTAAACTCTGCTTCCAGAATTTCAGAGAGGCAGTAACGGTCCTAGAAATAAGGCAGGTAATAGGGCTGCATCCACTGATATACTCAGGAACCATTGACTTACTCCACACAGCTATCAGACTCTGACGTTGCATCACATTTGTTTAGGTTTGTGATGCCGTAACAGGATTTTTTCATAGCACTGATCAAATTTTTGTATCTATAAGTACCGGAAATAATTGCTTGTGTTCCTATAGGTGCATGCTGAAATAATCTCTCTAGTTTTTAATTCCACTGAGGGAGGGGAGGGAAAGAAGAGGACATCTGGACCAATTCTGCAAAAAAATTTATGTAATGAGTGGATTACAGGAAGATAATCATGTTTATTTCAAAGCCACCTGGAAATGAAGCATGTTGTTTATCACACATACACATCACATTCATTGTATGATCTATAGATAAGGCTAGCTGTCCAACAGAGTTCAAACAATTAATGCTTTTTTATTATAATCAAAAATAAGGGAAAATAAAAACTCCCATTAAATCAGAATCAGAGGACACTGAACTTGTCTAGCACAGTACTGTGAAGAGATCTGAAAAGTGTAAGTTTGTACTAGCGGTTTCCTTGTCTGCTTCCAGTGTTACAAACTGGACCGCTGACTAGTGACATGGGCTCTGCATGCCCACCAGGCAGTAACTTATGGGAAGGCAATCCCTAAAGCTGTGCCTGCTGCTGGAATGATTCTGGTCTTACCTATTTTTCCCTTCTTTGAGAGCTTGTTGACCTTTTTTCCTCACTGATCCTCAGCAGATATTTCTACAGATTGTAGTAAGGTGCACCTAAGCCCCTCTATTTATGCTGCGTGCTCTGCTGAGCTAGTAGGTAGAGAGCAGTGAGAGGCTAGGGAAAGAAGCTGGTAGGTGGGGACTACCCAGACAGTGGCACAGTATTGCACTGCCACGGCTACCGATCCAGGCTGAAGGTGGCTCGTATCTTAGGTAGTACAGACAAGAGCTTGGATCTGTTTTCATCTGTTCATATAAGTTATTCTCTGCATCACACCTGAAACAGGATAGCTTTAACACAGAAAAGAGCCTTGTCAGTGATAAGATTGTCTTCCACTTAATTAGAATGCAAAATTAATTGAGCTATAATTCAGTGTGCTCTAAGCATACTTTAGTTCTGATGAAATCATAAAACTTGACTGAGTCTGAACACACTACCTCAAAAAGTTAACAGAAGCACATGGCCTGCAGACATTAATGATCCAGAAAAATAAGTTGCCGGAGGGCTTCAAAAGACCCACATATAAAAGGCTTTTTTTTTTTTTTTTTATACTCGCTATGCAAGAAGAGACTTAGAGAAAACCAGTGACTGTCATCCACAGTCTGCTAATGTCTCTGTAAATCCTAATAACCAAAGCTGCTTGAAAATAATGTGTATTATAATTCTATAGATCTGGTACAAGAGGCACAAGATGTGACTTGACACAAGTTTAGCACAGTACAAAATAAGTTCCATTATTTATACTCAGCAAATAATAATCACAAATGCCTTAATAAACCCATTTTTTTCTATACAAGGAATTAACAATGACTATGTTCATTTGTCTTCTGGTGACATAAAAGTTGCCACCGTGTGACAGCTTTGCTCATACAAGCTGTTTCCTTGCATCATCATCTGGTATCTGTTGTCAAAGGACCACAGAAATGGTGGTTGAGGGGACCTCTGGAGGTGTCTAGTCCAGCCTACCACTAGAAATAGTGCTGTTTTCTACAGGAGACTTAGAAACCTTCCATGATGAAGACTCTACCATTTCTTTCAGTAATTTGTGCCCAGTGCTGCCACACTCACCTTATTAAGAAATTTTGCCTTATGTCCTGCCTCAGTTACCCAAAATACAACTTGTATCCATCCCCTCTGCATTTTTCTGACCATCTGTTGCTACCAAGAATTTGCTTTCACTGTCTTTGTAACTCTTCTAGAAACAATGGAAGCCTCCAGTTAGAGCCATCCCCCTTTAGTCTCTGAGCCTCATGGAAGGACCCTGGGACCCACAATATTTCCCCATAAATAACCCTAGGCCCCTGACTTTCCTCACTCACCTCTCTTCAGAACCTTTTCTGATTTCAGGTGCTGCACCACTCTCTCTGCTAGTGCTGGTTTCTGTTACAACCAGGATGCCAACAACAAATTGACCATCCTACTGAGTATCCTAAATCCTACTAGTTCCTAAATCTGCTAGATTCCTAGATCTACTGGATCCTATGCTGTGGGATTTTTTTACAGTGTTTCCTAAATTAAATATTTCTTCCTCCCATCTACATACAATAAAATAAAAGCAATAGTTTCGTGAGGTACAAAATGAATGTACCACAGTTCCCTGTGGATTTATGTTCCTGAAAAATTAAGGTCTCACTGAAGCTTTTCTTCCAGCTGAGATTTAAAAGTGATTTTTTTTCCTGTGTGATTAGAGTTTAATACATGCACAGTGCACCCTTTTCCTGAATCAGGATACTTTATAGGGTCCCTCTCCTCTGACTGGCTGCCTACTACCTTCTACTTAATTAGCTGTGAAATCTATCAAATCTAATAGAAATAGAACAACAGGTTTCAAAGTTATGGGCAGGAATGCGAGGACACACTGAGTTTATCCCATGCACAAACCATGAGAACACATACCTCGTTCCTTTAGGAAGTCAGTCTCAAAAGGCTACTTTCTTGCTCTTAATGCAAGCTTGTCCGGACTTACATAGCAGGTCCTGCTCTGAAGGGTTCTGTTGTTGAGGTCCCAGTGAAGAGAGGAACAATCCGGAATATCAAAGTAGTTTTAGTCCAGCAGGCATGATCCCCATCTGGTTCCTGCTATTTTATGACCCCTCTTAGTCTATGCACAGAGACTGAACTTAATCAGCTAAATGCTTATCTCTCCAAGGCAGTAAATAAGTCTCTGGAGTACAGCAAGGAGCCAGACCTGGGTTTTATTGGAAGCTAGGGCTTGTATTCAGATAAGCATCATGGGAGGTAACACTTCCACTAGATCAGGGGTGAATGAGGGAGGGGATAAAGTCTGGAAAAGCATGTAGTAGCTTTCCCTCTCTGCAGAATGTTTATTCCCCTGGACAGCAAAAGCTTTAGGCTTGTGGAGACACTTCACATCTTCTTGTCAGTAGGGACTATTTTGTCTCTGACCTTTTCCACAAAAATTTCCACAAAATCCCCATGTGTGGTGGACTCTCCCTTGAGCTCCTCTGTGCAGGCCTTGCCTTTTTGTGCCTATAATCACACATCTTAGCACTGAGGTTGTGCCCTCCTTCACTATCACTCAATGATTATTTCCTTAACTCAAGTGCTCAGTGCTGCTGCCACTTGCCCACAATACAGCTTTTCTAATCTGTTTCATGATCTCAGAGCTCTTCCAAAATGTAGGTCAGCACCAATACTGCCCTGGAAGGTGAGAAGCAAGGCCAATTTATACCAAAATGTGGGGAAACTGAAATAGAGGTGCAGTGAGGTGGCACTCACACTTACGTGTAGAAGTGATGCTTAGGGACATGTCTGCCACAGCCAAGGTTTAGATTTAGGTGTTAGGTATTAGGTTTATGCTTGGACTCGATAATCTTAGAGGTATTTTCCAACCTAAATGATTCTATGAATCTATGAGGCACAATGAACCACTCTCCAAATATTCTTACTAAACTATCTATAGAGAATAAAAAGTGAGTCAGCCTAGAAGACATACAGCCTCTTTCTTCTCTGATGTTGGGAAATCACTACTTTACATTAACTTTTAGCTTCCTTCTAGGTGAATTTAAAACTCATTCTATATTTACTGAGAAAGGCCAGAAGAATCAATAAAGGCCTTGGCTTTCTAGAGGTGATCATCTCACCAATCATTCCTTCTCTGTTCTGTGCTAAGAGCTTAGATAAGAAGGTTTTGTTTTTGTTTTCCTTCTCCTTAACAGATAGGTTTCTTAATTAGGATGGGGGAAAAATGACTGCAATTTTGCTGTGGCAAATTAAAACCAAAATGAGGTAGCAAAGAGCAGAGTCTGGCAGGGAGGGGGGGTGATCAGAGACAGATATAGATTTTGAAATGATGGAGGAGCCAAAGGAGAGCACACAGCCCAGAAAGGAGACTCATCTTTCAAAGCACTGTTCTTGCTTAAAACAATCAGTCCAGGCAGAGGTGTTGGCTGTTGCTGAAGCTTTGGAGTTAGCTCTGTTTCCAGACAGAATTTAAATTTTGGAAAGACTTGCTGGTTTATAATGGGATGGCTTCTTAGACAAATTTTGAGATTGTGGAATTAAGAATCGTGGAATGGAGATGAAAAAAGTAAACCCGAGTAGAGCATCAAGACATTTTTAGCAGAAGTGGTAACAAAAAAATGTTTGGAAGTAATTTCTTCCAAGGACAAAGAAAAAGTGTTACTGCTCACAGCCTAGGCACGCAGAGAAATGGGAACAAACATACACTGAATATGGGACAAGCACCAAAATCTAACACACTCTCACCACCAGGTGTGGAGTAGCATGTCCCATCACTTCTAGAACAGACAGAACTGATTTGGCATTGTCTTACCTTGTTCCAGTGGCTGAGATAGCTTAGGTACAGCTTTCTGCCACTCCAGTCAGCACACTTTCATTTTCACTGGCCTTTTCCCCCTTGGCTTTTCAGACAGCATTCCTCTAAGATTAGAGTCTGATGTTAGCCTGACCTTTTGTCAAATATAACCAGCACCCGGAAAGACTGTCAGAGAACTGCACCAATCTTGTGATGACTGGTTTGAGTTTGTCAGCTTCTTCTCATCGCTATGATGAAACCTGACTTTGCAGAAGTGCTGATTGTCAGGTGTCTATGACAGGTCAGGAAGATTTTAGTCACACTACTGCAAATAATCTGCAGCCATTCTAAATTCTGATGGATACTGCACACAAATAAGCCTCAGGTCCTTTTAAAGCAAGGCTTTTGTTCCACCTTGTAGACTTGCCTTCTTCACAATGACATTGCTCCATCAAATCATCATGACAATGCTGGTGACAAACTGGCAGCTCTTTTGCTCCTGGCATAGCATGTGCTTTAGCATATCTTCTAGGAGGATCTGCTCTGTGATCTTCCCAGGCACAAAGGTGAGGCTCACTGGTCTGTAGTCCCCAGACCTGACCTATCAATTATGAGTGTAGGGATATGATCATCTCCAAACCCTTCCTGACCCAACACTGTAATTATGCTCCAGGAGAGATTTGAGTTTGGCATGCTGTTTAGATGGTTCAGCATTAACCTGATCTGAAAGTGGAACCAGTCTGCAGACATCTCCTGGCTTGCACAGGAGTCTTAAGCACCAAAGCAAGTCATACATATCTTATTACTACCACTGTCAAATTCACTAGTGCTTCGTCCTTTCTCCTAGGTCAAAATGATAAGGAAACAACTAGAGGAAAGAAGGATCCCAGATAAGCAAGCATAGAGAAGTAAAGATATGGCATGTACTTTCTGATCCCGGTGGCCTACTCAACCCTCCCTGCAGCTGCAAGCATCACTGCACGCTGTTCGGGAACAGCAGAGGGACTCAATGCTGAAGGCTGCAATCCCTGGCTTCACAGACCTTTAATACTTCTTTTCTCTGAAGTTCATACAAGAAATGCTTTTTTTTTCACATGCAAAAGAACCTACTGAGAAACCATGGGTCCCATCTGGACAGTGACGGTGCAGGTACTCTGTGTTTGATTCTGTGAATATTATTTTCTGCAGCAGAAAAGTGGAAGAGAGAGAAACATTAATCACATACATGCTTAATTAAGATCTAATAGCCAAGGTCAGTGCTCAGCCCAGAATAGATAGAAGAAGCCTCCTGTGATATATTTTTGTGATGAGAGGTTCATAACACATAGTCTGATCTATTATTGGGTTTCACTATGAAAAATTTAACTACCTCCTGGAATATGCTCAAATCTATTTTGCATCATTTCCTTGCTTTTTCATTTAAAAATATCTTTCCAATGAGACCTCATGACCATGCAAATTAGCAAGTCTGTGCTGTGTGGAGAGATTGCTTCACCTCCACTGAAGAGCAGCTATTTGTTCTTTTGCCAGCCCTCTACAGGATGACAATACCTGTTTTTCAGTGTCTAGATTGCTTTTCTGTGATTTAAACAAAAAAGTCCTTCAAGAGAAAAGATGAGTACACAAGGGAAAATGTTGCAATGGGCACACTGGTGAGGAGAAGCACTGGACCTTTGCCTCGAGCTGTGTTCTGCATGTCTACGATGTTCCAGTGCAGCAGAAGTGACATGATGACCTACCTGCTGGTCTATAGCGCTTCTCTGGACCTTCAGCCTACAGGAACAACACGACTATCTATTTGGCTTGTTCTTTCTGGCTTTTGCATATGAGTCTGTGCAGGATGCATCAGTGTTCCTCCCCAAACCAAGCATTTCCAAACATTTTTAGGCCTTAAAGTCTTTCCTCCTCCAAGTTTTCCCCACAGATCACAAAGCAACCATCTCCCCAAACCTGTAACTGAGAACACAGGAGAGATAGAATTTATATGGCTTCACAGACCACTGAGCACTAGAGAATTGATGAAAGTACAGAGTAAGGTCTCCGAAGATGAAAGACAGAGGTCTCTGAGGAACACACCTTAGCTCCTGTGGAACCTGAGAGATGCAGTTGTACTTTCTTTGCCAGAAGCTACAGCACAGGACATGACCTGATACAACTGAGTAAGAACAGAGAACATATTCCATGTGGGTGCTACCAGCAAGTGTGAATACAGTAGGTGCAAGGAGGCTTTATGTTCTGGTGCACATTTGCCTTCTGCCTGTCCCTGGAGCCTTGCAGTACCTACTGCTGGTGAGCTCCAAGCTCCTGATGCTCTAGGGTTGGGATTGTTCACGGTGATGCTCCCTAGAACACCTCTCTTGCAGCACAGGTGCAAGGTCCTCCAACAGAGAGTCCTCTGCACACATGCAGTTCGTGCCTAAGGAGTGGCAACTGGCTCAGACTTTGCT
This sequence comes from Cephalopterus ornatus, assembly GCA_013396775.1. NCBI lineage: Eukaryota > Metazoa > Chordata > Aves > Passeriformes > Cotingidae > Cephalopterus > Cephalopterus ornatus. Next base: position 11,990 of record VZRE01004074.1, read on the forward strand.
GGTCCTGAGCACACTAAGTGGACATATAGTGCAAGAACCGTACTGTGTCATAATAATTCAAACCACAACCCTTCTGTCTTTGCACTGCAGCAGCCACCAGTGTAGGAGGTACCCAGATGGTGGCCCCCTTCTACTGAAAGACGGAGTGTGCAGAAACCACTCCATATCCCACTGGATACCACTCTCCCAGCCTGGAGATGGGGCAGCATGGTCCTCACCCATTCTCAGAAGAGGGAGAAAAGAGTTTGGGTCTATTAGAGCAACACAGAGACATTATTGCCTTGAAGCCTGGCATCTGTCAGGGAGAGGAGCATGGTCGCCATGGTAATTCTTCGCTTCATTTAACTGCAAAGTAACCTCCTGTGATTATATGCAGCCATTCCTGCACAGCAACCCCCTGCCCACAGCCCACACACACAGACCACATTCCCTGCTGGGCAACACCATTGCCCATAGATGATGCACAACATGTATGTGCTGAGCAATACACATCCCTTCATCTCTCTCCCATTAATATCACCTATGCCTCTAGATAACCAGCCAGGCTTACAGTCCCTGCTCCTACAACTGTAGGTCCCTCTGCTGCACAAGCATTAGATGCTTTGGGAGCACAAGATCAACACATGCTCAGCCAGCCACCAACAGACACACCTACCCTGCCTCCCCAGCCTTGCCACAACACCTGCCTACAGCTCTTCTACAGTTTAATCTTAGATGCATTTTGTTGTCATGCTGTGGAATGAACAAGGAATAAATTCAGCTCTGTCTCATTCATTTTCCTCTGTTTCTGCCTCTGAGGGAAAAAACGTTCGTGAGAAGCCTGAGTGCCTCTCTGCAGAGCCAGCTCATGAGAAGCTGGTGGTCAGGTCATTTGGTGCTCCTGACTGGACCCTGCTGCTCACATTTCTTGGCAGGAAACTACAGGAAATCAATCTCAATTCAGTTTCTCCTCAAAGCACCCTCTGGGTCCCTGCAGGAGGGCTCAGTCCCTTGGTGATAGTAGGGAAACAGAGTCCAGAACAGTAGTGATTGATTTTGTAGCATAGCAGGAACATGCTTGATAGAAGGCAAGAGCAGAGTCCCTCACTCCTCTGCCACATAACAGCTAGATATCATCCCACGTCAAAAGATGAAACTCAGCTCCCACTTACACCACCAGATACAGCCTAAGGACCTCTCCCAGTCTACCACTGTCACAACAGGTTCCCTCAGCATTTCCAGAAGGTGCTGATATGATTAGAGCTTGGGCAGTGTGCACAGATCTGCCCTCAGCCAGGCGGCAAGTAGAAACTCCTCAGACATTCATACATGACAGCTTCAGCTAGCAGGGCCCATGGAAGCCAGCAGGCTTGGTGAAGCCTCAAGTTCCCATACTGCATGGTGCAAGTGCCCTTTTCTACCTTGTGCTGTGGTGAGCTTCAACAAGCATGTAGCAAAGGCACACAGTCAGGGATGGCCCATCACTGAGTCTGATTGGGCTGCTAACAACCAAGGCCCACTTGTTACTGCTGTACAGCTTGCATGCTCTATGCATATGGCCTACAAAATGCTATTAGAAGTGCTTCATGCAAAATGACTCCTTTAGAGAGCCAGCAGGGATGCCTGTCCATATCCTCCTGGATCCATGTTCCTCTTTGTAAATCTTTCAAGCCCACCTTGCTGACTTCAGCTCTCTCTCTCTCTCTTGAGGTTCCCTACCCCTCCTGAAATCACATCGGGGTTGCACATCTCATCCTCCCCTGTCTCCGGAAAGTGACAATTCACTTTCCCACCCTTGCTACCCTCTCACCCCATCCCCATCATCACTACCTGCACACCTGGCTGTGGCTGAGCTCAGATGTCTCCAGAGGCACTACTCCTGCTTTTAGTCCTGAGAGGAGCTGGTAGCCAGGCAGAATCCATGCTGCTTGCAGAGCCCACAGCCAACACAGCTGGGGTTGCTCCAGCCCAGGCAAAGCACCTAATGCCTGAGCACACACTTCCCTCTTCTGGCCATGCCCGATACAGCAACCATTCAGGCCTGCAGCATCTTCACTTGGAGATGTGATTTTCTCGTGAATGCTGACATTTCCCATAGTTGCCTTTTACACTTGTTGGACACAGACATCTCTCCCCTGCACTCGGGGCTCGAGCACAGAGCCAGCTTTGCCGCCCTGTTTGGCTGATGCTGATCGACACACACTGTGAGCCATGTGAATGGAAAAGGAAGTGTGAGCACTCAGTCCTGCCTGCAGCGTCACACTCGCTCTGATGGAAGCCCAAGTATGCAACCCTGGTCCTGGGGTAGATTTCCCCTCTGGTAGGGGGCAGCCTGTAACATCTTTCCTCTCCTCAAATTAAGTATGGTTTTTACTTACTTTGATTTTGAAGAAAAAGCTTTTAAGCACCTAGTTATGGGTAGTTAAAGCCTCTGTTCAATGTCTCCCCCGCCCTATTGCACTGTATGGCAAAGCCTCTCTCTTTTCTATCCAAATAATAATATCCTTGCCAAAAGGAGAGGCAGCAGTCTTCTGTTTTCCCGTACTGACCTTTTTCTCTGGACTGAGATTCAGGTAGCTGGTTCTTTCTGTGCTCCCATCACCCCTAATACCAGATTTTGTAATTCATAAGCAGTTTGCTGCACAGATGGGATAGTTTCCTTTTACGTCTGACCTATGGCCACCCTCCTCCAGTCACCAAGTCAGTTCAGTTCACCAACCTGAAGGCAAAATAGTCAATTTTCCATGGGATAATTTCCTGTTGGATGAGTTGAACTGACTCACTCTGCAGGTAGAAAGTTGAGCATTAAAAAAAAAGCTCCTTTAGCCATGTCTTTTTTCAAATCACCTATCTTCTTCCTTCACCCATTTTTTCTAAAGAAGAGATGTAGGAAAATGTGAACCCGCAAAACTGTGCTTGGTACTGGAAAGGTAACAAACTGCTCCTTTCTTTCTTCTCCCAACTAAGGTTTGGTCACTGCTCAGGTGCTAGGGTGCTGTCCTCACCAGTTTTTTTTTCTTCTCTACAATATGCTGTCTTCTCATGTGCCACCTTTGAAATAGCATCAGTAAGGGATGAAAAGAAAAATATCAACAGAGACACATTTTCAAGGCAACACCGGTTTTAGTTCTGTTCTTCTCACTCGAACAGATAAATAAGGAAGAACATGTCCAGTCTCGTACAGTACTAACAGCATTGTCAGAAGCAGGAGCAGCAGTTGTGCTGCCCCTGAAGTCAGCCAGAGCAGCCTGATCACGCTCTGCTGGGCTCTGGGCCCCTTTACAGGAGTTTCTCAGAGCGCTCTGCAGCCATTGATAAAGTGAGACCATGTCTGCTCTGAACCTGTTTGCAAGGGTTCCACTGGGAAGAGGGCAACTTCCATAGTGCCAATAGGTAGGTCCAGATCCTCAAAAGTATTTAAGCACCTAAAAAGAAGTCAGGAATTAAAATATCATGGGGCTCTAGGTCCTGATAAGGATGTAGCTATATTGGTATTCAATGTTTTTGCTGATACAGCTGATGGTGCTTGGTAAAGTTCTGCTCAAAAAAGAGCCTCGTTCTGCTGACATAAGCTGCCTGCACACAAGGAGGGCTTCACTGCTACAACTCTGCTGCTACAGCGATATCACACGCATTTACATGTAAATTAGGGCTTTGTTTATGCCGCACAGATGCAGCCTTTCACTTCATCCTGGATGGGGGGAAGGGGAGGCGGGGAGGGTAATGGTCTCACTACTCTCATTTTATGGACTAAGAAAGCAAGGCACAAACAAAATGAACTCATTGGTTCAATATCACCCAACATGGGTGTCAGAAAAGGCAGAGATCCTAATCATAGTTTACAGCCACAGGACTATTTTTACTGCTAGAGACAGCAAGACATGTGAGTCATTAAATAGGAGCCTTATCATGTCAGCTATGTGAGGGCAAATCACCGATGTGTTCAGATGGAGGGGCTAGGAATGAATGCACTAGGGAGCCCTGAGCCTAGAGGACAGAGGCCTGTTTAGATGCACAAAGTGCTGTCAGAAAGTAAAGGAACGTGAGGCATAAAATTTGTACTATGCTGCTTCTCTACTCACCAACCGGAGTGGCAATAGGCATGGGTGACAATGAATGCCCATGGAGGCTGGACATGAAAGGTGAAGCAGCACAGGTGATTAATAACACATCAAGACACGAAGACACACAGTCCACTGTGATAGCATAAACGAAGATCCAAAACTCAGGCTCCAGAAGAAGCAGGTGGTGTCATGGGTTGGGTGAAACATAGTGGAAGTGGGTGGATGTTACTGCTGGCATTAAGTTGGCTCTAAGAGACAGTCTAGTTCCATTTCAGAGAAATAGCAATCCCCACTCCAAAACACTGCACAAGTCACTGCCCAAAGGAGAGGCTAACATCCAGAAATTTGAACTGGGGAGGGCTGGATGGGAACTGGCACGATTTTCTGAATACTGTTTTGTACAGGAGTCCTGGGGACAGGGGACATAAGAAAAAGCAGATAAAGCATAGAAAAGGTGGCTCCAAACAAAGCTAGGACAATCCTGGTAGTCAGCACTGATTAAAGCCTAGAGAAAACAGCTCTTTGGTACTGGCTGAAAGAAGGTGTGGTGGTGCATGCCTCCTTCCTCCCCGCTTCTGGCCATGCTGGTTAGGCCTCAGCCTTGGCGAACAGCACCTGGACTAAGCCCCCCTTCAGCTTATCAGGAACACTGTCTGCTCCCAGGAGATTATGCTGTCTAATGAGGTCCTGTTTTTTAATGAACAGCCTTGAAAATGTATTTTTCTTGCATGAATAAAAACCCAAGTGGAACATTTTTGTTATCAAACTTCCAAAGAAAAGTTTGATAACAAAAATAACCCAAATTGAGGCCAGATGGAAAAATTACTATGACTAAAGCCAACTCTCTTGTGACCCTATAAACAGTGGTCTTAAGTGACACCCTTTGAGCTCTCTGGGTCTGCAGCAGGCTTGACCAGCAATATCCCTCTGACTGGGAGATCTCTCAGAGCTCACAGACTCTCAAGTCTGCTATACCTGGAGGACTGCAGCCAAATATCAATGATGGAGTCTCAGCAGATACCTCCATTCCTTGATGCTCAACCCTTTGCCCATTGAGAAGATGCAAAGGCATCCAACATAAGTACTTCAGTGGATTTGATGGCACTTTTTCACAGCTGTATACCTTATACATACTCCATTAGATCTGTGTGCGTTAAAGGGTGAATATCCTATAGCAAATGTACTATGAATGTTGTTCTCCTAGATTCTTAAGTACTTTAGATTCATAAGTAAGTTAAGCCTGTGAGTTACTGTTGTGCTATAGTAAATTCTAAAGAATCTTTTTTTAAATTCTTTCAATTAAGCTATCAATTCAATGCTGTTAAGTTTAAGTGTTGTCAAACCCTTTAGGCCTAAACCACTGGTCAAGTTTGGAGCTAAGTTTGGCAAGGGGGTCCACTCTGAACCTTGTGACTCAACAGGAAGGTCTCTCTTATTTGATCTTTACCCTTTCCTATTCTTACCCTTTTTCCATCCCCTGCCTCCCCATGGATAACTTTATGTTGATTTTAGGTCTTAGTCTGATTTTTCTCTGTGTGCTTTAACCATCTAGTTAGTAGTAGAATGAACCTTGCCAATGAACTTTGTTGTGCTTTCACTTTAATATTAAACCTGCTTTTGCCAATGATTCTTTGAGTGACCTAAAACACCCATTTGTGACAGAAAGCTGGAGCCATGAAGAAGGAAATGGTGTCCTGCTACTTGATTTCCTTGCATCATTAGAAATATAACTTTATACATATTTTGTAAATAATTTTTAAAAAGGTAAGTACAGTTAACTGCTTCTCCCCTAATTGAAGGATTAAATTTTTGGCTACTAATATGTATTTATCAAAAGGAGTAACAACTGCAGGGGGGAAAATTAGTCTATTGCTAATCCCCTCTGCCACACTGGATTCCCTTACATGCCTTGTTCTTCTGGCCAACACCCTGATCCTAACAGACACCATCCTATCCCCTCCCCTCTTACATCTCTGTTTTCTTGTGGCTCATCAGACCCATATTCATAACACATCCTTCAATCCCTGGTATATCCTCTCTGGCCTCTCGCATCTCCAATCACAAACCTCTGGTTCTGACTCCTTTCCCATTTCACCACAAAAACATGCAGGTCTGGTTGGCTAGCCTGGTTTCTCCAGGCAAACAGACTGAACAGCAAACAGTTCACTCTGTTTACAAATTCTGGTCCAAGTCAGTGCCAAAAGACAGGCTCAGTCAAGACTTCACTGCAAAAGAGGGGAAAATAGTCCGAACAGATTCTTTTAATATTATGTAGCTTTAGAGGTTAAAATGTTTCCAGAATAGTATTATTTTCTGAGCCAGTGAAACAGAAGCTGTGGTGAGCCTAGAGTAGCATTCACAGCAGAAAGTGTTAAGGACAGGGAGGGTCTCTCCTGAAGTACACAATTCTCAGCTTAGCTAAAATTGAAACTACCAACTCCATTGTTTAGAAAGATATATCTGCCTTCCCTTGCTTCCACCAGAATGAAGCAATCTGCTGTGGGCATGGATGGTTTACCTACTTATAAAGATATGCTGAGGACAAATCATGGGTCATTCCTACACCAGGCTAGCCAACCTTCCAAGCAGTGCCTCTCCATCTTCCCATGAAGTTTAACTAGGGGCTTGCCAAATTTTTCTGAGCACCCTCATAACTATCAGCTTTCTTCAAGGCTATGAAGTCTCCAAACACCTTTCCTAATTCTTCTTCTATGCTTCAGGCTGCTCTGAGAGGGAACAATCTATGTTCTTCAGGTGCATTCCGCCATTCAGACCCAAGCTAAAACCCAAGGTTCACTGCTCCCCTGGAGGCATTTCCTGCACAGTCCCTGCAGTTTTAGTGCTAGGCTGCTGTAACCACGACAGAAAACCAGGAAACAGTAACAACACTTCCCTCACAGCACTACATTGGCCTATCCAAACGGCAGCCTTTTCAGCTACACACACAGCAGGCATTTTGTGCTTCAGCCTGGATACTGAAGATGAAGAAGAGGAAATGCACCTAAAGAACATAGACTATTCCTTCTTAGAGCAGTCTGCCTGCTATTCACTGCCTTGAATGCAGTGGCTGAGCCACTCTGAGCCATTCTGTCTCTGAATTGCAAATATAAAAGTGAAAGACTTGGGTTTATTTCTGACTACAGCTGCCTTGCGACCTTCCATAGTCTCTCTACGTAGAGAGATCACGTGTGTGATGATCATTCACACACCCAGTTTTGTGTTAGTTTTCAGTTCTCTCCTTTCTCAGAGGAAATTCTTCCTCTCAGTCATGCCTCTGATACATTCTGTTGATCTCTGATGAGTGCAGAAGGCCCTTGTTCTGTTTGGGACCCTGGAGCAGAAAATTTTTCTGCTGCACTTCTCTGTCCCAGTGGCTACCCAATTACTCCTTCCCGAACTTGCCTGTCTGCTGTCTCCAAACTTCGTAACTCTCCTCTGTGATCCCTAAACATACAGATGGTTAGAACAGTACACATTGACTCACATCAGTGCTATAAGCTCTCTGTTGACATGAGCCTGCTGTGCAGCAATCCCTGCCTGTCTTGACTTGTTACTTATGGTCCACTCTTCCTTTTGACTCAGTTTTTTTGATACAGTCCTTTGCTTCATGCAATTGGCAAAGTAAGGCAGTTTGCTCTGCCAGCTCACAGGAGTAGTATCCTTGAGACCTGAAAGGAAGCTTAAAACCGGAATTTGCTGTTCTGATTTTGTTTGGCTTCTCTATTTTGCAACTGCACAGTCCAGAGGCACAAACTGCAGCCACCTGGGTACACAGGTGTCCTGTGCATCACAGCAAGCCATATCAGAGTCGCCTGCAGGTGTGACTCCAGGAGCTCTGTGGGATGTGTTTGGTGTTGCCTGTGGCAGTAGGTGTGCCCTGGGATGGCATCTCCATGCGGGACTTGTCTCCATGAATATCCTGGACTCATCTGCCACTGCAACTCCAGGGTTAGCGTAGCCTTCCCTGTCCCCTACACTGTGCCAGAAGGGACTAGAGGCCCCTCAAACACCAGGTTATGCTGGCCCCACGCTGAGGACAGGGTGGGGCCTGGGCAATGCAATTAGGTCCTGTGCGCAGGGGAGCACTGCGGCTGTTGTGGCAGACTGCAAAGTCCCGCACGAGGTAACCACTGGGTCCCTTAATGTTATTTATGTTTCCTAAACCAGAACTGAAACCATCACACTGTAAGGGTTTGTGTTAACTGGGTTCAAGGACAGATGAAGTGACCAGTCTGCAGGTACCTACATGTGAAAATGTTTGTGCTTTAACTGAACAGATAACAGGGCAGATAATAGGCCCAGTGCCCGGCAGATGAAGCAGTTTATCCTCTCTAGAAGCAAGGCATTAGCTGATGAAACTCCTCCCTGCACAAGTGGGCAGGCAGTGGAGGGTGCTGCCCTATGTGTGCCCTGTGAGTGTAGACTGGTGGACCATCTGCACCCCATGGCACAAACTATATATAATTATATATTATATATATAATATATATATAATACATATAATCCAGTCTGTTCTGTTCAAAAGAGGAGACAGGAGGAAAATACCTACAGCCAATTATGGCAATAGGGGAAAAGATCCTTCAGAAAGTTCTACAGTATATGGTCCCCTAGTACTCTTCTCTCTTGCTTGCTCACTTATCCAGAAAAAAATCAGAAGCAAGAGGGGTCCCTGTTCCTCTCCCCCACCAGTGCTCCTACCTGCACCTACACTGAAGCCAAGCCACTTGTGCAAACACCTAAGTGCTGAACAGGAGTGTTTGCTGCTTTGATCCCTAGATCCCTCCTAGCAACACCAATCTTCCCCAGGGTCCCATCCTGCAACATGAGAGATGGGACACGGCCAATCCCATCTTAGCTGATGGCTCTGTCACTGCACACAGAAACCAGATGAAGAAAGCATGCTGCTCAGGCAAGTCTCGTACCTGCTTCAGTAGCAGTCGAGATATGGGAATGGCCACAGACAGCAAAAAAAGGAACAAGGTCTCACACCCAGCTTGCACTTCTTACCTCGGCGGCTCTGTTTGTATCCCTCTTGTGCAAAGGCGACACAGAGATAAGAAGCATACTGGACACACACTGCTGCCTCCAAATAGGCTGAAACCAGGCTGTGAAGTTTTTCTATCTCCCTGAGGGGAGCAAAATGACTGTCTCACACAGAAGCTAATTTACTTGTTAGAGACTCTGTGTTCATATCGAACTTGCAATGAGATCCATGACAGAGGTTCCAAGATGTGATTGCAATACAGAAAGATAACTATCAACAGTAGCAAATCAGCGAGAAAAGGATGAGCCCGTTCTCTCAAATTCATCTGCTTAAACCTGCTAACTCTCCATTCTGTTTTTTCCTGATTGCAAGCGCTAAGAAACACCACAGCTCTTCCCTCTCAATTGCACTGGAGAAATCAAAGGTCACACTCTTCCATCTTTTCAATGTGTGATTAAACGTGTCAGGCTGTTTCCTTTCTGCCGATTAACATTCCTGCAGCTCAGGAATCCCTCCCCAGGGAGGGATTAATAGCACACAAACATATATGTCCTGTGATTTGCAGAGCACCTTCCTTCTGGCCCAGTCTGTATGGTGTTTGGTCACCCAAACTGTACTGAGGTTGCTAACAGCCACTCCCAAACTAAACACAGCATTTAATTTACCTGGTCTCTGAACGAAATACGCATTTCCAAATCCTGCCAGAAAACACATTTGTACGCAAATCCAGGATGGTTTTTAAAAAGCCGCAGGCAACGCAAACAGATGAGCAGCTCCAGCTGTCGGGGGCGATACAGCTCAGCAGGGTGGCCAGGCTCACGCCAGACTTCGGACCAAATATAAATCCTATGGGATTAAGCTCTGCCCGGGGTTTGTCTGCAAGGGTCCCTGCCAGGGCCTTCACTATACGGGCGGATTCCTGAGTTGCTGGGAAGGGCATTACAGTAACTACGTCCGACCCTCTATACGCTATGTGGAGCTCTCACTCGGGGCTCTCCATCGGGTGACTTTACCAGGAAACAGCCCGAGGAGTCCTGGGGCAGCCCCCCAGGTCTCCGAGGAACCGCTTGGCTCATCAGCTCCCTCAACGCAGAGCAGCGAGGGGCTCCCCGGCTGCCTCACCCCACCATAGCCCTCTCCGCGCTCCAGCCGCCAGGACAGGGCCGAGGATGGCAGCAGCATGGCCCCGCGCCGCGCTGCCCCCTCCGCGCGCGGGAAAGAGCTCCCGGGAGCGCGCCGACGCGGCCCCAAGCGGCCGGGGGACCCTGTCCCCTGTCCCCTGTCCCCTGCCCACCCCGCTCAGCCGCCCCTTCCCTGCTTCGCGCCCGCTTATTGGCTGCCGTCTCAGCCCCCGCCCCGCTCCTCCCTCCGCCATTGGACGGACCCTGCTGCTCGCGCGCGCCCCTGCCTCCGCCTCGTTCTGTGATTGGCTAGCTCGTCCCCTTCGCTTCGTTCCCGGTTCCATCTCTGCCAAGCGATTGGACAACGTTCACCCCTGGCTCCGCCT